>CAHIKZ030001004.1:252500-282500 GCA_903632075.3 Acanthosepion pharaonis | reverse complement strand
ATTAAATATTTAACAAAAGTAATAATTTATCCAACAAATTCCGCGAGATACAGAAATTTGGACCAGACACCTGATGATTGCATAATGCATGAAACTCCGAGTCGTAATGTCGGCGTTGGGCATTATGTATATTTATTAATACACACATATATATATATATATATATATATATATATATATATATATGTGTGTGTGTGTGTGTGTGTGTGTGATGAAATATAATTTTAATGTATGCTATATTTATGGGCAGAAGTACTAATATCAGGGATAGAGCGTATGTAAATATAAAAGTGAAGACTGTGATCAACAACGAGCGGTGACAGTCTGTTTCATGTTTGAGCTTAATCTTAAAATTATATATATATATATATATAAATTTTGAAGATATCATATTAATTGTTGTGGTGTCTTCCCTCTAATGAGTCTATTGTGGACTCTTCCACTTACTATAAAATTAGTAGGAAAGTAAGCCTCGGAGGAACCGTAGTATAGATTGAACGCTGGTCAACCGACACCCACTCCCAAGTCGTGTTATATCCTTCTTTTCAACACACGCATTATCTGCAACCTCTTGTTTTGTTATTTCTTAACCATATACTTGGTTACAACATTAATTTTTAAAGATTATTTGTTATTTTACTAATTTATTCTCTAATTCAATTATATTTTGTTAAAAAGTACACAGGTATCAGTGTCGTAATTTTTGAATATATTCAATTTTATATACTGACGATTACAAGTGCAAAGTCATCTCTTATGTTTTCCATTTCTTTCTCTTCCTATTTTCTTTTTCCTTTGCTCTCTTTCCTTTGTCTCTTTTCCTTCTACCGCTTTGATGATGGCCTCTCTATTTCACTGCTCACAGCCGGTAAAATTAGATCAACCTGTTTGCCTTCATCCACTACGATTTCCTATATATCTCTCTAGATAGGCTTGACCCTCTTTCTTCCACCTTTCTTACCCACTTTTTTCTTCCTCCATTTTGAATACATTTACCCCCACTTCATTCCTCCTTTTCTTTCCCTCTCTTTTCCCCTTTTCCTTACCCTTATTTTCCCTTCCACCATTTTGAACACGTATCCCTCTTTTCCTCGGTACTTTTTCTTTCTTTTTTCCCTTCTCTCATTTTGAATACATATCCCTCTTTTCCAACCTCCTTTCTCTTTCTCCGTTGTTCCCTTCCCCCACTTTGAATACATATACCTCTTTTCCTACCTTCTTTCTCTTTCTTCATTTTACCTTCCCCCATTTTCAATAAGTATCCTTCTATTTCCTTCCTCCTTTCCCTTTCTTCCTTTTGCCCTTCACCCATTTTGAATTCATATACCTCTTGTCCTTTCTCATTTCTCTATCTTTTTCCCTTCCACCATTTTAAATACGTATCCCTCCTATCCTGCTTGCCTTTTCTTTCTTTTTTCCCTTCCCCCATTATGAATACATATCCCTCCTTTCCTCCCTCCCTTTTCTTTCTTCCTTTTCCCTTCCTCCATTTTGAATACGTATCCGTCTTTTCCACCCTCCTTTCTCTTTCTTCCTCTTTCCCTTGCTCCATTATGAATACATATTCCTCTTTTCCTCCCTCTCTTTTCTTTCTTTTTTCCTTCCCACATTGTGAATACATATCCCTCCTCTCCTCCCTCCCTTTTCTCTTCCTCCATTTTGAATACGTATCCGTCTTTTCCACCCTCCTTTCTCTTTCTTCCTCTTTCCCTTGCTCCATTATGAATACATATCCCTCCTTTTCTCCCTCCCTTTTCTTTCTTCCTTTTCCCTTCCTCCATTTTGAATACGTATCCGTCTTTTCCACCCTCCTTTCTCTTTCTTCCTCTTTCCCTTCCTCCATTATGAATATATATTCCTCTTTTCCTCCCTCCCTTTTCTTTCTTTTTTCCCTTCCCCCATTATGAATACATATACCTCCTTTCCTCCCTCCCTTTTCTTTCTTCCTTTTCCCTTTCTCCATTTTGAATACGTATCCGTCTTTTCCACCCTCCTTTCTCTTTCTTCCTCTTTCCCTTCCCCCATTTTAAATACGTATCCCTCTTTTCCTCCCTCCTTTTTCTTTCTTTTTCCCTTTCCCCATTATGAATACATATACCTCTTTTCCTCCCTCCTTTCTCTTTCTTCCTTTTTCCCTTCCCCCATTTTGAATCTACATACTTAAACAAAATTTATGTTTAAATTATTTGTTTTGTGCCTGGTAAAATTTTAAATCCATTCATTGTGGAGACAGCCTTTGGTCTGACGAGATAAAACCGAAGTATCTGTTTTAACGAAACAAAATATTACCATGGGTTTGTAAAGTTTCCGCTTTCATAATTATCATCTGCTCTGTTCTTACAATGAGCTCCCTGGATCTATATTCTCTTTGCAATTATATATATATATATGTATATATATATATATATATATAAAATATATAGACAGAGAGAGAGAGAGAGAGAGAGATTTCGTAGATGTGTACACACTTCGGAATACAGTGGAACCTCGGTTCACGAATTTAATTCGTCCCTGAAGGTTGTTCGTAACCCGAAATGTTCGTAAACCGAAACTATTTTTCCAATAGAAATCAATGTAGAGAAAGAAAAGTCACAGTGCAATAAAATTGGAAAAGAAAAGCGCGTCACAGCACACGAATGTATAAAACTCGGCGGTCGACTCAGAAATGATGGCGTTTGTGTTCGCTCGGTTCGTCAATGCTGTTCGAAAACCGAAATTTTTTCGATAACCGAGGCATTTTTATCTCGAATTTTCTCTTCGAAAACCGATTTGTTCGACAAGTGAGACGTTCGAGAACCGAGGTTGCTCGGTACATGAATAGACATTGTAATACTAAATTTATGTCTGGCATCACAAGATTAATGCAAATTACCTTGGGTCTCTACAATCAAAAGACATATTCAAAATGGTGGCCTTTACCCTCCAGACAGTTATTACACGGTGACCTACTTCTTGGGCCAAAGTGTCCAGTAGGATTGCTGCACATGCATTTTCAATTTCTTGTGTAAGCACCGCCGATGTAATCGCTTTTCTGCGATGCACAACACCTCTAGAGGTAAAAGTCTGTAGGTGTTAAACCATTTAAATATCGGACTACAGTAAAGAGTGTTATTGAAATTTGATAAAAACTACAAAAGTCAAGTTTTTCCTTTCCTGAAGAGTGTATATATATTTTTGGCAGACTCTCTATACCCAAGCTTATTGATAAGTAACTCCCTATTTTATGTATGATGGAATCTCCCATCTTGTAAAAATTATAGTTAGACTGGAGAGTCTATCATATATAAAATAGGGGGTTAATTTTCAATCACCCTGTATATATAAGCATTAATTCAATTAATAATATTATATATAAATAATATGTGTTGTGGTGTCCTCCCTCTAAAGTGTCTATGTTGGACTCTTCCGCCTACTATAAAATTAGTAGGAGAGAAGGCTTTGGGGGAACAGTCGACAAGACTGTTCATTGCTGTCGAACTCTCTGCCTCGGCAGAGAGGAACTCTGACGAGGCTTTACCGCAGGGCAAAGTTTCGTCCGGGGAGGGGGTAGACTGTCCCTGAACACGTCTAGGCGGGATCAATGGGAATATTTTTGGCCGAGCCTACGGGCTCGGAGAAACCCACGTCAATCTCGGCCTTGTGCCACGTACATTCCTTGTGGGGGGGACTGTTAATTATAACAGTCGACCAGACAGTTCGTAACTGTCGAACACTGCGTCGGCAGAGAGGAACCCGGATGAAGCTTTGCCGAAGGGCAAGTTTCGTCCAGGGAGGTAGAAAGGCCCTGAATCCGCTTATCCGCTCGGAAAACCCACGGTAAACGCGACCTTGTGCCGCATACATTCCACGTGGGGGTGGCTGTTAAATATTAACAGTCGCATAGATTGTCCTACCGGGCTGTGAATGTTCGCATCTGTTGTCGAACTTTGTGTGTCTTTGGGCAGAGAGGAACCCGTACGAGGCTGTGCCGCAGGGCAAAGTTTCGTCCGGCCGGGGCGGTAGGCAGACCTGAACCCGTTTACGCGGGTTCTAAGGGAATATTTTTGACCGCGCCTACAGCCTCGGAAAACCCACGATAAACTCGGCCTTGTGTCACATACACCACTTAAATATTAACTGTCGAATATATTGTTCATTATTGTCGAACTCTCTGCTCAAGGCAGAGCGGAACCAGGACGAGGCTGTGCCGAAGGGCAAAGTTTCGTCTGGGGAGGTAGACAGATCCTGAACTCGTTTATACGTGTTCTAAGGGTATATTTTTGGACGCGACTACGGGCTCGGATAACCCACGGTAAACTCGGCCTTATGCCACATAGATCCCTCGTGGTGGGATGTTAAATATTAACAGTTGAATAGATCTGTTCGGACTGTGATGTCGAACTCTCTGTCTTTGGCAGGCAGGAACTCGGACGAGGCTTTGCCGAAGGGCAAAGTTTCGTCCGGGGAGGTAGACAGGCCCTGAACCCGTTTATGCGGGTTCTAAGGGAATATTTTTGGCCGATCTTACGGGTTCGGATGACCTACATTAAACTCGGCCTTGTGCCACATATATCTCTGGTGGGGGTGTTGCTGTTAATTATTAACAGTCGAATAAATCTGTTCCAGCTGTGCTGGTCAAACTCTCTGCCTCCTGGCAGAGTGGATCCCCTGACGAGGCTATGTCGAAGGGCAGAGTCTCATCTAGAAAAACATCTATCCGACTCCGTTTTAAATGGGGTATATGGGAAATTATTGGCCGAGCCTACGGGCTCGGATCGCCGCACATTAAACACGGCCTTATGGCACATCCTACCTCATGGGGAGACTGGTAAATATAACAGTCGAATAGATTGAACGCTGGGTCAACCGACACACATTCACTCGTCGTGTAATACTCTTTTGTCGTACTTACCGTTTAATATATGCTAGCAGCATGGCCCGGCGTTGCCCGTGCTTGATTCAAAAATCGTACTACTCATGCAGCAATCACTATCACTTGACTTAAAATATTTTTGCCCTTCTTTGCCTTTAAACGAGTGCCCTTTGCCGTGCTGATGTTGCTACATGCCTTACTTCTTGCCTATCTCACACTGCGAAGTTTTTCTAAGCTCTCTTCTAAACATTAAATCTGTTACGAAAAAAGAACTAAACAAAATAAACACAAAACGATCAGCTTTAAAAAGGACTCGTTACTGGAAAAACCGAATGAAAAAAGAATGTTAGCAACAAATACTTTTTCACACCCAACCCAGTTCTGCGGAATCAGAATCAACGTTGAGTTTAAGCAAGCGAATGAGCCAATTGGAGTAAAGTGTCATGCGGATTTAAATTTTTCCCACTTGTGACGAATGCAGCTATCGGATATTTATGCATGCTAGCATGCTAGTTAACATTCGTGTCAGTCAGCTGTTGGCTCTTACGCTGGCCAATAGAATCTTCCTGCCTATTCGTGGCAGCCAGCTATAGGCTCTCACTCTGGCCAGTACAAAATGGCCGCAAACTACATGAAAACTGCCATAGAAACATGAAAAAATCGATTGGGAAAGGCAAAGTCAATCTTGGCCTTCCCACTAACTTGGAGCATGTGCATGAAAATTTTGGTGCAACTCCGTCGAAAATTGCGGCCGTGCATTCGTTACACACACACACACGCACACGCATCCTGCCTTTTATAGATAGAGATCTGCAACACTTGTTTTGTTATTTTCTTCATTCATTTCTTTGGTCACAACAGTATTATTAACATATATGTCTGTATAAGGTAACCAGAAATGTCCTTTTATGTTCTGTGGGACAAAGTGATTAATGAGTTCGTCATGTGACGGAAAAGTGGTGGAGGTGGCGTAGAGGCATTGCTCTTGACCAATGCATGTGTGTGGCGCAAACAGATAGGCCATAGCTTGAGTAAACATGGCGAATCAGATCGTTCGGAAGACGTGATCACTGTTACGCAAATGAGTGTGTCACATGCCCAGGAAAGTGGTGGGGACATTGCTCTTGACTAATGCAAATGCATTAGTCATAGAATGAGCATCAGTGAAGCAGCTTGTTTGGTTTATGTCTTTAAGGTGGGCTTGTCTCCAGGTGCATCGTCACCAAATTCATGAATGCCTTTGGGGATATTCCTGGGAGTGAATGCACCCCCAGTCATTGGTTCCAGATGTTCTAGTCGGTAGATTTGTCCCTTTGTAATAAACTCTGCAGTAGCTGACCACTGGTCCTGGATGATGATGCCCCGAAGGCACTCATAGAGGAGTACAACAGTCAAACCTGGGCTGAGCTTGCCGAAAGCTTCCAGGTTTCTGATGAAACAGTCAAACTTCACCTGCACCATGCATATTCCAATTAATGGTTGGGTTCTTCTTATTGCCTGTTAATCGCTAAAAATATTTTGAAAGCATTGTACAGTTTTTGTATTTGCTGTTGGTCAGTGTCATTTTGTGGTGGTAGAAACGCGATTTCCAACTATTCTCAGTGGATCCAATGTGATATTTCGCATCATCATCTGATTTGATGCTAGCTCTGTATATAATGCGTTTTTACGGCAGTTGCACTGACTTTAAGTAGGATCATTTTTAGTGTTTTGTTTGGGAGCCTGCTTAATACAATATTGTCATGTTGGGATATGTAATTATCTATGTTTTTTGAAAAGCTATAACTTACCTCAGTTCGAACAGTATCGGTAATCAATTTATTATTCTTTACCATCGCATGTTATTGTTATTAACCAGAATTAATCAAAACTATTTTAATAATAAATTTCTGTACTGTTGATTAATTGCTTTGTCTTAATTGTTACTGTAAGTAACATTATAGTGACTTTATTGACACTCTATGTGTGTGTGTGTTTGTGTGTATATATATATATATATATATATATTTCATTCACATTAACTTATCTATTTATCTGTTCACATTAATCTATCTATCTATCTGTGTATTTATCCATACACAATAATCTATTTAAGCATTCACATTAATCTTTCTATCCATCTAGCTAGCTATCTGTCTGTTAGTCTGTTTGCCTATGCACAATAATCTCTTTATCTATTCTCATTAATCTATCTATCTATCTATCTATCTATCTATCTCAGGTGTCAATAAAGTCACCATGCAATTATAATAAAAAAGCAAATCATTGAAGCAGGAGGCTTGCAGATCGAACAGTATCAGTAATTAATTTATTATTGTTTACCATATCATTTTATTGTTATGAACCAGAATTAATCAGGACTATTTTAATAATAAATTTCTGGACTGCTGATTAATTGCTTCGTCTTAATTGTTATTGTAAATAACTCTATAGTGACTTTATCACCACCCTGCACACACACACACACACACACACACACACACACACACACACACACACACACACACATATATATATATATATATATATATTACAATATATATATTACAATATATATATATATGTATATATATATATATTACAATATAATATTATTTATATATAATACAGTATATACGTATTTGTGCACACACATATATTACAGTATATATGCAAATTTACACGCCCCCGAAAAAATAAATTTCGGTCGAGCACTTTAGAGAGAAAGCTAAAATTTGTAAACAGTGATTGCTACTGCTGATAATCTAAAGCTCTTCTATGAATCGAGCACTGGCGTACTTATTCAAAATAAATACGTAAAAATTCACCTCCTCTCTCTCTCTCTCTCTCTCTCTCTCTCTCTCTATATATATATATATATATATATATATATATATATATATATATATATTTATATATATATTACAATATTTATAATTTATATATATTATAGTATGTATATATATATATATATATATATATATATATATATATATATATATACGTGTGCAAATTTTTGACAGAGAAAATGTAAGTAAATGTTCTCAAGTATGCGCCTAGACATGTTTACCCGAATTATTTTAGGTTGAAATCAGTGAGAAAAGAAAAAAGACAGACGAGCTTGCGTGAAAAAAAGATTAAGACGAAGGAGAAAAGTGTTTTTAATCCAATAAATAAAAACAAAATTGATTTAAATAAGCGTACTGGAAAATAAAGACAAAAAATTATTATAAAATCTTTTTTTTTTTTTTGTTAAAATGATTTCCTCATACACGTATTTGAAAAGTCGTTGAAATCTAAAAAAGACGCCATGATTTAAATGGCGTCAAGATGAAAATGGAACCGATATAAAACAAAATGGCGCCCACGCAGAAGATCAGAAAGAATAAAAAAGAAAGAGAAACTGTCGCCGTTTTGTACGGAAGGCCAGCGCCATGGTGACGTATTCTCGATGATTGTAGCAAATCTGTCGTATTATTCATGGCTTCGGGGTTGTTGTTTTTTTTTTTTTTATTTTGCGAAGATTCCTTTTCAAAAGACGGGGAAAGAGTGTAAACTGGGCGACAAGCAAATCTACGTCTGTTACTAGCATTTTTTCCTCTACAATGACGATTTTTTTTTCATACTGTAATAATTAGCGTGAATAGAGTTCTTCAGGCTTCTTGTCAAGTCTACATCATGGCCATACTTCTAACATCTCCGCCTAAAACTCTGAATTTTGATTCACTACTAGCAGTAGAGCCCGGCGTTGCCCGGGGGTGTAACAGTAAGAGATAGATCAAGTATCGACCATCATAAAGACTGAAAAATAAAATTGACAAAGATTATTGTTTAAGGTTGACGGACACGCATGTCTTAATTAGTTTTTTTTTTTTTACGAATTAGTCAAACTCAAACAAAAACATTGTTTTCAATCGTTATGAGTCTATCGATTGAATAGAATTTTATTATAAACAATTGTCTTGTAAAAGGAATTTTTAAAGCATTCTGAATGTAAAAATAAAGAAAAAAGTGGGCAAGACAATAAGAAATACTACCTGCCAAAAAAAAAAGTGAAGTTTTGTTGAAATCGTTTGAAAAATGTAGGAAATCCGATCCCATATATAAACGAACACATACACAAACACACAAACACACACACACACACAAACAAGCAACCTGAGTTTTTTAATAAGTATAACTCGATATAAGTTGTTTCCCTTACATTCTCGCGATGCCTCTTAATCGTGTTTTCAAATTGATTTCGTGCAAAAACAATTGTGTTTTTCCAATTTGGCGCTGTTAGAACCACCGCAAGGTAATTTTACGTAGTCCAGTGTTTTGTTGAAATCGGTTGAAAAATGTAGGAAACCCGATCCCATATATAAACGAACACACACACACACACAAACATACACACACACACAAACACACACACACACAAACAACCTGAGTTTTTTAATAAGTATAACTCGATATGAGTTGTCCACCTTACATTCTTGCGGTGCCTCTTAATCGTGTTTTCAAATTGATTTCGTGCAAAAACAATTATGTTTTTCCAATTTGGCGCTGTTAGAACCACCGCAAGGTAATTTTACGTAGTCCAGTGAAGTTTTGTTGAAATCGGTTGAAAAATGTAGGAAATCCGATCCAATATATAAACGTACAGTCACACACACACACACACACACACACACACACACACAAACAACCTGAGTTTTTTAATAAGTATAACTCGATATGAGTTGTCCCCCTTACATTCTCGCGATGCCTCTTAATCGTGTTTTCAAATTGATTTTGTGCAAATCAATTGTGTTGTTCCAATTTTTTGGCGCTGTCAGAACCACCGCAAGGTAATTTTATGTAGTCCTGTGAAGTTTTGTTGAAATCGGTTGAAAAATGTAGGAAATCCGATCCAATATATAAACGTACAGTCACACACACACACACACACACACACACACACACACACACACACACACACACACACACACACACAACCTGGGTTTTATAATAAGTATGATTTATTTATTTTCCTTGGTAGAAGAAGATAGGTACGCCGATTCGTCCAGTTCACACCACTCCCCGGTTTTTTGAACAGAAGTTTGTTCCTGTTGTATCCTTAAAGAAGGTTACAAACAGACAAAGGTGGTGCTCGAGTGAAGAAACAGCAACACGCGCGTAGATGAAAGAAAGAGATTTATTATAAAAGAAAATAAATTACTGAAAGTATCGGGTAGCAGGCTAGTAATTCCCGAAGGAAAGGATATTTGCCAACCGTCGCACGGGGGTCAGATGTGGCATAACGACAAATTTAACGTGGAGTATCCGAGCCCGTAGGATCGGGCAGAAATTCCCCGTAGACCCCGAAAAAAACGGGGACGGGTAGCTGTCTACCACTCCAGACGAGACTCTGCCCTTCGACATAGCCTCGTCTGGGTTTCTCTCCGCCCGAAGTCAGAGAGTTCGACCAGCTTAGCTGGAGACGTATCTCTAACTGTTTGCCGAAGCAAGTCCGCCAGGTATATCCTGTGCCCACTATATATCTCTACTGATATTGTCGGTTCCCATAGACGATAGGGAGTGTGGGACATTCCATTACCACAATTCCTTGTCTCTTGTTTAGGGTTAGGCTTCAGGTTCCTTCTAACTTCTACTTCAGCTCTGTACTTTTAACGTCTCCACCTAAAACTCTAAAACTGAATTTCACTATTTATTTATTTTTTATTATCGTTTGTTTAATAATTCCACCCCAAGCAAGGCAATAGAGTTGCTAGTTTTTACATAGTTTTATGAGAAAAGCTACTATTTTTAGAATGGGCTTTTATTAATCTGACAGATTTAAATAAATTTAAACGTCATTTTTATGGATACTCATGTTTGAGTAGACGCTCCGTTTATTTATTAAACAGTATATTTATATATTGTCACCTACCGGCCTGAATATTCGGGAAAATGTATTAAAGAAAAACTTGCGTCCTTCGGCAGGAATCGAACCTCCGTTCCTCAGTGAAGATGGGACCACCGTTTAGCCCGGCACGCCTTAATGTTTGGCCACGAAGGAACATGTCATAGATCTCTCAAAGTTTTTCATATTTGCACACAGTTTCGTATCTAAATGTAAACAAAGAATGTTTTAGAATAGATTTCTTTATTAATCGTGAGATTTGTCACCGTCCTTCAGGTTCGATTCCTGCTCAATTTTTTCTTTTTTTAAAAGATTTCTCGGATATTCCGCCCGGTAGGTAAAAATAGATAAATATACTTATTAATAAATAAACAAAGCGTCTACTCGAATACGAGTGTCCACTAAAAATGGCGTCTGAAGTGCTACAAAAAAAAATTCTGATCAAGTGAGGAGACAATAAAAAGAGGAATTTAATAAGAATTCATTTTCGTCGATAGGAATAGGTTCGCAGTGGATTATTCCTTGTTTCCTTTTTAAGTTTGTGTTTCCAGTTCTTTCCAAAGTTTTCTCATTCTCTTTCACTCCCAGCAGCCACTTGCGTTTTAGCGGTATTATTACCTTATTTGGGGTGAATTGATTTTGCAAAACTGTTAAAATTATTATTATTATTAATAATAATAATAATTGAGGTGGCTCATTTACATATGAAGTCACAAAGACTACAAATAGTTACAGCTGTTAACCATGAGACAGATGAGTGCATACTACCTCCTATGTGTCAGTAACTGTTGCAACCTAGGGAAGGTTACTGAATAGAATAATCACACGAAGGTTGGTAATGAACGATAATACTTAGGACAAGAACAACACATATAAGATTCTCCAGAGGCGTGTAGATGTAGTAGTCAACTGCTAGAAGTGAGCCAAGTGAATACTACAATAAATCTGAAATTTCTTGCAGAATATGTACCAACCGCCCCACGCGGTTAGATGTGACACAAGGCCGAATTTAATGTGGGGTGTTCGAGCGCGTAGGCCCGGCCAAAAAATCCCTGTAGACCCCGTATAAAACGGGATCGGGTAGCTGTTTCCCGAGGCGAGATTCTGTTCTTCGATATCGCCTCGTCTAAGGATCCTCTCTGTCCGGAGCTAGAGTGTTTGTTTAGCACAGCTGGAGACGAATCTGCAACTTCAGGATATCTATCAACCGCCCAACGCGGTCACGTGTGTCAAAAGGTCGAATTTAATGTGATCTATCCGAGCCCTTAGCCGCGGCCAAAAATTCCACGTACGCCCCGTATAAAATGGGGTAGGATAGCTGTTTCCCGAGACGAGACTGCGCTTTGACACAGCCTCGTTTGGGAATCCTCTATGCCCAGAAGTAGAGAGTTTGACCAGCACAACTGGAGACGAATCTCTAACTGCAGACCAACATACAGTATTCACTATGTGAATGGGGACATATTATCGTCCGTAGGTATGCTACAACAGTAACGCTACACTACAATGGCGTCGCCGATATCTAAGGAACCGAAGTAACAATCATAATTATGAATGCGCAGAAGCGTGGCTTAAGACACCAGCAGCTAAAGCTAGAATAAAAAAGAAGATTGAGATCTCCCACATCGAGACAATCTCTTAGGGAGAGTGGAGATGATAGTGAGGAGGATAAAGCTCCCAGAAGTACCAGTGGAAATAAGGGGATAAAACCTCTTTTCCATATGAAGACTCATTTCCATATGAAGTCACAAAAAACTATAAATATTACCCATGAGGCAGTTGAGTGCATACTACTTCAGTAACACTACACTACAATGGTGTTGCTGATATCTGTTGAACCAAACAAGCTATTATTACTTGATAATTATGAATACGTACAATTTGGTCTTCGGATAGATACTAGCAACTAAAGCTAGAACCAAAAAGATAAAGGATTCAAAATCAATCAGAGGGGAAAACCAAATAACTAACTTCTTATAGGCAACTGCTGGTTGTGAGGCCATCATAAAATTATCAGCAATTGCACACCCAAGACAGCTGGAAGATTGATAAGTCCTTCCGCTCTCATAAGTGGACACATTGGGGCCCCATTGACCATGTCCTATACTACCAACGACAAACTATGGCATGAAAAGAAGAGTTACAGAACTAATTTCAAGTGGGAACCTCAAAAGGGTAATTTACACTTCAAGCCCCACACTTAGTTTCTATAAAATAATAGTTCGGACTCATTCGTGTCGCGGTTGGTGAAATTGAAATTAATTTTGCACCTCAAAAAAGAATAGTGAATCTAATCTACAAGAGGCAGATTCATAATACAAAGTGGACAGAACACCATGATCAGACCAAGTTAGATTGCAACATGATAATGATGAAGAAATGTATAGTGAGCCTGAAAATAATGAAGACAAAAGTGTCATATCAAAGCAAGGTAAAGTAAACGGTGAAATCGAGAGTAATATAGAATCTGAAGATGAACAAAAAACAATTATTGGAGGAAGACCCCTATGAAAAAAAGAAAAAGCTCAAGATCTCTCATATCTAGACAATCTCTTAGGGAGAGTTGGGAAGATAGTGGGTAGACAAAAGCTCCCAGAAGAAGTACCAGGGAAAATAAGGGGATAAAACCTCTTTGGACAGAGAGATGAGGTGACTCATTTACCAAGACTATAAATAGGTATGGTTATTACCCATGAGGCAGTTGAGTGCATACTACTTCTAGCAAGTCAGTAACACAACACTACAATGGCATTGCCGATATCTATTGAACCAAATGAACAATTATCACTTGATAATTCTGTATACGCATAAGCATGGCTTAGAATATTAGCAGCTAAAGCTACAACCAAAAAGATAAAGGATTAAAAATCAATCGGAGGAGAAAATCAAATAACGGATTTCTTATTGGCAACTGCTGGTTGTGAGGGCATCATAAAATTATCAGCAATTGCACACCCAAGACAGTTGGAAGATTGAAAAGTCCATCCGTTCTCATAAGTAGACAAATTAGAGCTCATTGACCATTTCCTATACTACCAACGAAAAACTATGGTACTTCATCCTGTGACTTAGCTGGGAAGAGAATATATGGACTATAAATAGCTATGGCTATCACCCACGAGGCAAATGACTACATACTACTCCGCGTGAGTCAGTAACACTACACTACAATGGCATGGCTGATATCTAAAGAATCGAATGAACAATTATCGATAATTAGGAATATACACAAGTATGGCTTAGGATACTAACAGCTAAAGCTAAAACCAAAATGCTAAAAGATTCAAAATCAATCGAAAGGAGAAAACCACATAATGGACTTCTTATTGGCAACTGCTAGAAGTGAGGCCATCATAAAATTATCAGCAATTGCACACCCAAGACAGTTGGAAGATTGAAAAGTCCATCCGTTCTCATGAGTAGACAGATTAGAGCTCATTGACCATTTCCTACACTACCAACGAAAAACTATGGTACTTCATCCTGTGACTTAAATGGAGAGAGGATATATGGAATGATCCTGAGTTGACCTGTTTATATACGAAGTCAAAAAGACTATAAAAAGCTACGGCTATCACCCATGAGGCAGTTGAGTACATACTACTTTGCGTGACTCAGTAACACTACACTACAATGGCATCGCCGATATCTAAAGAATCGAACGAACAAATATCGATAATTATGAATATACACAAGTTGGCTTAGGATACTAACAGCTAAAGCTAAAACCAAAAAGCTGAAGGATTCAAAATTAATCGGAGGAGAAATCCAAATAACGGACCTCTTATTGATAACTGCTGCTTGTGAGGCCATCATAAAATTATCAGTGATTGCGCACCCAAGACAGTTGGAAGATTGAAAAGTCCGTCCGCTCTCATGAGTAGACATATTAGAGATACATTGACCATTTGCTATACTACCAACGACAAACCATGGTATGAAAAGAAGCCTGACAGAACTAATTTCAACTCGAAACTTCAAAAGGGTTATTTGCAGTTCAAGCCCCGCGCTCAGTTTCTAATAAAAATTTCCCGGATAGTTGCATTTAGGTGGTAAAAGGACATTCTTAATTCGAAAATAACAATGACATTTTGATAAAATCTACTGTTTTGGAGTTATCGACAATAAAAGTTCGGACTCATTCGCGTCGTGGCTACTTCAAGAAAGAAAAAAGAAAGAACGAAAAAAGAAAGGAAGAAGAAAGAAAGAGAGAAAAGAAAGAAAGAATGATTGAGAGAAAAAAAGAATGAATGAAAGAAAGAATGAAATAAAGAAAAAGAAAAAGGAATGAATGAATGAAAAAAAAAAAAAAAAGAACGAAGAAAAAAAGGAAGAAAAAAATGAAAAGAAAAGAAAGAATTATTGAAAGAAAGAAAGAAAAAAAATGAATGAAAGAAAAAGGAAAGAAAGAAAAAAGAATGGATGAAAGAAAGAAACAAAGAATAAACGAAAAAAAAACAATGGGAGAAAGAAAGAAAAAGGAGAGAAAAAAGCAACAAAGAAAATAAAAGAATGATTGAAAGAAAGAAAGAAAAAAGAACGAACGAAAGAAAGAAAAAGGAAATAATGAAAAAGAAAGAAAGAATTATTGAAAGAAAAAGAAAAGAAAAAAGAGTGAATGATAGAAAGAAAGAATGAAATAAGCAAAAAAGAATGAATGAATGAAAGAAAGAAAGAATCAATTGAAGAATAACTATGTAAAACGCCAAATCTGTAGAAAAACTTAAGTAAATCTAAAAATAAATGAAACAAAGCTGGAATGCTTGCAAAATTTTACAGCCTCTGAAAAGTCCATCTGTTGGGCGGTATTGCATCGTAAACAGGCGTGTAATGGAGAGAAATGTTGCTATAAGTTTGGCTAATGGTCTCCCGTCGGCCCTCTTCTGTCCCGTACGTGAACGTCGATAAATAGTTAATATCGTCAAGTCAGGCGATGGCAAGAACATAACGTATAAAATCCAGACATGCGCAGATTTTCAAAGGTCTGAAAACGAAGAAGAAGAAGAAGAAGAAGAAGAAGAAGAAGAAGAAGAAGAAGAAGAGCGTTGTAAAGGATACAAGAAAATAAACAGCAGGAGAAGGCTAATTCTGGCATAAGGTTGTATTTGAGGAGTATTTTTCATGGTCAACGAAAAAGAATTAAACAAATAAAAAAGCTTTCTAAAAACAAGACAACGATTCCGTAGATGAAATTTGATTATTAAGTCCATAAACTGACACGGTTACAGGTCGTGGGTGCTGAAAATTTCTCCATTCGTCTCACTTCCCTAAAATCTTATCAGTTAAGTACGTCCTAGATTTTATCGTTTCAATGTGCTTCTTGGTCGATCCAGACAATTCTCAGAGCCTCACGATATTTGATCGGAAATTCATCATCTCCATCTTCTGTCTTCCTGAAACCTGTTCTTTTATTGTCCTTTCTCCTCACTAAAGTCTTCTCATTCCGTTTCGTTCTTTGCGTCTTTGTGGCATCATTGCCATCTACTGTCTTCATGAAACCTGTTCTTTTATTGTCCTTTCTCCTCACTAAAGTCTTCTCATTCCGTTTCGTTCTTTGCGTCTTTGTGGCATCATTGCCATCTACTGTCTTCATGAAACCTGTTCTTTTATTGTCCTTTCTCCTCACTAAAGTCTTCTCATTCCGTTTCGTTCTTTGCGTCTTTGTGGCATCATTGCCATCTACTGTCTTCCTGAAACCTGTTCTTTTATTGTCCTTTCTCCTCACTAAAGTCTTCTCATTCCGTTTCGTTCTTTGCGTCTTTGTGGCATCATTGCCATCTACTGTCTTCATGAAACCTGTTCTTTTATTGTCCTTTCTCCTCACTAAAGTCTTCTCATTCCGTTTCGTTCTTTGCGTCTTTGTGTCATCATTGCCATCTACTGTCTTCCTGAAACCTGTTCTTTTATTTTTTTCTCCTTGTTCTCATTCCGTTTCGTTCTTTGCGTCTTTGTGGCATCATTGCCATCCACTGTCTTCCTGAAACCTGTTCTTTTATTGTCCTTTCTCCTCACTAAAGTCTTCTCATTCCGTTTCGTTCTTTGCGTCTTTGTGTCATCATTGCCATTTACTGTCTTCCTGAAACCTGTTCTTTTATTGTCCTTTCTCCTCACTAATGTCTTCTCATTCCGTTTCGTTCTTTGCGTCTTTTGTCATCATTGCCATCTACTGTCTTCATGAAACCTGTTCTTTTATTGTCCTTTCTCCTCACTAAAGTGTCTTCTCATTCCGTTTCGTTCTTTGCGTCTTTTGGCATCATTGCCATCTACTGTCTTCCTGAAACCTGTTCTTTTATTGTCCTTTCTCCTCACTAAAGTCTTCTCATTCCGTTTCGTTCTTTGCGTCTTTGTGTCATCATTGCCATTTACTGTCTTCCTGAAACCTGTTCTTTTATTGTCCTTTCTCCTCACTAATGTCTTCTCATTCCGTTTCGTTCTTTGCGTCTTTTTGTCATCATTGCCATCTACTGTCTTCATGAAACCTGTTCTTTTATTGTCCTTTCTCCTCACTAAAGTCTTCTCATTCCGTTTCGTTCTTTGCGTCTTTGTGGCATCATTGCCATCTACTGTCTTCCTGAAACCTGTTCTTTTATTGTCCTTTCGCCCCACTAAAGTGTTCTCATTCCGTTTCGTTCTTTGCGTCTTTGTGGCATCATTGCCATCTACTGTCTTCCTGAAACCTTTTCTTTTATTGTCCTTCCTCCTCACTAAAATCTTCTCATAATAAAGTTACATCTTTCTTTTTCTTTTTTTTAAATCATTTCTACCCAAGCTAGGCATTGAAGTCACATCATTAACAACATCTCCAGAAAAAAGATGAGCTTCATCACCGAGCAGCTGAGACGTGTTGATAAACGGGCACATCTATAAGAATTTAAGGAAAAAATGTGTTTGAAAAATTATAAAGATTTACTACAGGAAGGTTTTATTCATAGCTAGCATGCTTTGCCCGCTCGCTATCGCTTGGCAAAATAAGATATATTCACTATTTGAAATATTTGAAACAAAAATTTTAAACGAAGGTTTCATTCATAAATTGACTTGTTATAGTTAAGGAAAGTTTTACAAATAGATGCCAACTTGTTAAAGGCCAAGTAAAATGCAAATTTCAAACACTTTTCTACGCGATACAAGACGATATTTTTAAACAGAACTATTTTCGATATGAAAATCAAAACATTCCTCGAATAAAAGAAGAATAATGAAGGGGAATTAATTAATGATATAAACTTTTTAAAAATCAATATGCAAATTAGTTAAACCTGAAGGGTGATATTACCTAGAAGTAGATAATATATAATGAATACGTTCAGCGTTCAGCTGCGTTTGGGGGAATACGCATTTTCTTATCATCTCTCAGTTGCGTCTCTATCCTTGGACAGAGTGCGCTCAGGGGCTTCTCTGTCAAAGGACAGAGGGGCAACTGAGGAAAATTATACTGAAGAGGTGCCCAGCCCTGGGGAACAGCTGCCCGAGGCCGCCCCTTCCCATTGCACAAGAGGGATCGGTGCTCGCGCCGAGGCCAGCGCAACCGTCGGTTGCGGGGGCTGAGGGCAATTTTTGTCCCTACCCGGGTGTACGCGCTCGGGTGCCCACATTAAACCGACCTTGTGTCACATCTTTTTCTAGTGGGGGAACGAGTAAATACCTGCGTTTGGGGGATTTCGCATTATTTATCATCTCTCAGCTGCGTCTCTGTCCTTGGACAGAGTGCGCTCAGGGGCTTCTCTCTCTGAGGACAGAGGGGCAACTGAGGAAAATTATACTGAAGAGGTGCCCAGCCCTGGGGAACAGCGCACCGAGGCTACGCCCTCCCATTGCACAAGAGGGAGGGATCGGTGCTCGCACCGAGGCCAACGCAACCGACGGTTGCGGGGGCTGAGGGGAATTTTTGTCCCTTGCCTGGGTGTACGTGCTCGGGTCCCCACATTAATCTGACCTTGTGTCACAACCTGACCTCGTTGGCGGTCAAGTAAATACTGCGTCTCTGGCTTTGCTGACCTGGAGTAGCATTTTGATGTCGGTTTAAACTTTGGCAACTCATCCCGAGATTAGTGTAGGTCTTGTTTTTTGATTTTTAGTTTTTCTTCTTTTCAGTAAACTTAGCTAGGGTGTGTTTGCTCATTGGCCCCTTTTATTTCTGTCCCCACTGTTTTTTTTTCTTTCTTTAGTTTAACTCCCCATCCCCTCCCTTGTTTAAGTGGTCAGTGATGTCAGTTCTCTGGTGGATGCGGGCCGCGTTTCGCGAGCGTGTTTTTCGTATTTGTTGTTGTGTCAGAATGAGTGCATGTCTGTGTGAGTGCTTGGGATGGATGATTGGGATGGAAGAACGCTATATTCTTAAAGTCCCGCATCGATTTCGTTTAGTTAACTGATTTTTCTGCCACATTTAAGGTTGGTGGGGGGTATTACTAACATGATTTTGTTTAGTTTTTTGTAAATATTTTATAACCATATTGTATATATATATATATCATCGGGATGTTTTTAGCTTGTTGTTTTTATTCCCTTCCCTTCACAGACAACGATTTGTGCATAAGGGGACTATTTAGAACTTTTCATTGATACAATGAGGTATTTTGGCGGATGTAGTAAGAAAGGTAAGTATGAATGTGTTGTTTTGGTGCTAGGATTATTGTTTTGCACGATTGGGTCAGTGGTTGTGGCTAGCTAAGTTATAAATTAAGACAGATGATAACCGTCTCTTTTCCCCACCCCCTTTTAGGCCTTGTGCCACATTTACTGTAATTTCAATAATAAATAAGGGGCTTCTCTGTCAAAGGACAGAGGGTCAACTGAGGAAAATTATACTGAAGAGGTGCCAAGCCCTGGGGAACAGCTGCCCGAGGTCGCGCCCTCCCATTGCACAAGAGGGTGGGATCGGTGCTCGCACCGAGGCCAGCGCAACCGACGGTTGCGGGGGCTGAGGGGAATTTTTGACCCTGCCCGGGTGCACGCGCTCGGGTCCCCACATTAATCCGACCTTGTGTCACATCTCATTCTCGTGGGGGAGTGAGTATACACCGTCTACGGGTAAAGTGCACTCAGGGGCGACTCCGTCAAAAGACAGACGGCTGCGACGGCTGAGGGCCATTTTTGTCCTTTGCCCGGATGCACACGCTCGGGTCCCCACTTTAAAAAGACCTTGTGTCATATCTCGTCCTCGTGGGGGAACGTAAACACGGTGTAAAAGACGTTTACTTATCATTTCTCAGTGCGTCTCTGTCTTTGGGCATATTGCGCTCAGGGGCTTCTCTGTCAAATGACACAGTGGCAACTGAGGAAAATAATACTGAAGATGTGCCCAGCTCTGGGCGACAGCTACCCGAAGCCGCGTACTCCCATTGCACCATAGAGAAGGATCGGTGCTCGCACCGAGGCCAGTATAACCAACGGTTGCAAGGGCTGATGGGGAGTTTTTGTTCCTGTCCCGGGCGTACACGCTCGGGTCGACACCTAAAAATACACCATATGTCACATCTCGTCCTAGTGGAAGGACAGAGTAAATACCGCGTGTAAATTACTATAAAGTAGAATTGGGCCTTTTTTAATCTCAGAATTCGTGGGGCAATTGAGTTCCAGTTTCGCATTTATTCATATAGATTCCATAATATAGGTTTTACTTAATTAGCCATTATGTTTCTCTAACTCTAAAATGTTGAATGTATAACTAACTTTAATTTTTATTTTACCATCTTTACAATGTATTAATTTTATCTTATAAATTGTCCTCCTGTTTTGTTGCCCATGAAGTAAAAATAATTGTTTGTACGGAAAGTAAGAACCTACGTACATCAAATTGTCTTTAAATTAAGTGGCAACAGAAGAATTATCGTTGAACTTTTAAAAGGTAAGCGTAAACATTAATTCAATGCTTAAATGCAGCGATCAATTTTGAGTTCTTTTGTCGTTTATTGATGCCTATCCCATCTACTCCACGCTAAGTATTGTGATGATAGACAAACCAAGGCTCCTTCACAAGAGCTAGCTTAAATGCCGGCTGATAGGGTGGCTTTGAAGTTATTTATAAGAAAATGTACATTGCAATTTTTGATACAAATGGAAAATAAGAGTTACTCCTCTTGAAGCATAAAAGTAACGATAATGGCTAATATAATATATTAATATATATTTTTAACCTCTGGCAACCCTGAATCTGAGCTCAACGAAAATCTTTCCCTGTGCCTAACTTTTCTAGGGCTTTTGAATGAACTATGAATCATTGAAATCGGGCCAGTGGGAGCGGAGGTGTTTCTTGGGCACACACGCGCACAAACACACACATATACACTATACTTCATATAGAAGACTACTAGTAGAGCCCGGCGTTGCCCGGGGTGTAACAATAAGAGATATAGATCAAGTATCGACCATCATAAAGACTGAAAAATAAAATTGACAAAGATTATTGTTTAAGGTTGACGGACACGCATGTCTTAATTAGTTGTTTTTTTTTTTTTTTTTTTACGAATTGGTCAAACTCAAACAAAAACAGTTTTCAATCGTTATGAGTCTATCGATTGAATAGAAATTTATTATAAACAATTGTCTTGTAAATGGAATTTTTAAAGCATTCTGAATGTAAAAATAAAGAAGAAAAGTGTTCAAGACAATAAGAAACACTACCTGCCAAAAAGAAGTGAAGTTTTGTTGAAATCGGTTGAAAAATGTAGGAAATCCGATCCTATTTATAAAGAAACACACACAAACAACCAACCTGGGTTTTATAATAAAGACTTTTTTTTTTATGAAATCTTTACTTCATAAATCGTAAATTTATTTTTCTTTTAAGTATTTCACCCTAAGCAGGGCAATAAAGCCACTAAGACGCAAGGAGTTACCGAGTGTAAAAGAATATGAGAAAAAGAAAAATTTATTAAGGGGAGAGAACAATAAAAGTACAGGAATTAAGAAAACGAAAGATGACGCTTGACATTGTATTTAATTTTCTTTTTCTTTTTTTTTTCAATATACTCGTTTTTCTTCAAGACTTTATCTGGATAAGAGTTTTACGTTTTGGTAGGTTATCCGCTCGTTCCAGCAACAGTTTTGGTTTTTCCTTATGGCGTCCATATTCTTAGTATTTCTAGGGTCCGGTCCTTTCCATATTACAGTGGAACCTCGGTTCACGAATTTAATTCATTCCTCAAGACCGTTCGTAACCCGAAATGTTCGTAAACCGAAACTATTTGTCCAATGTAGAGAAAAAAAAGGCACAGTACAATAAAATTGGAAAAGGAAATCACGCCACAACACACGAATGTATACAACACGGCGCTCGACTCAGAACCGATTCCGTTCGGGTTAACTCGGTTCGGCTATGTTGTTCGAGAGCCGAAATTTTGTTCGATAACCGAAGCATTTCCGTCTCGAATTTTCTGTTCGAAAACTGATTTGTTCAACATGTGAGACGTTCGAGAACCGAGGTTGTTCTGTATTTTACCCAGACAATCAACATAGTTCCGTTATTTTGACGATGTTCTATCTATATATCCTCGTGATACCGATTTAACTGACCTAGTAGACAAAATAACAAAGTTGAACATATAATAGAATTTGCATACGAAATGGAAGAATACAGTTCCTTACCTTTCCTAGATATCAGGCTACACCGTGTTAACAACAGTTTAAAACTTGGTGTTCACTGGAAATCAACCAACAAAAACAACCTAATAAATTTCTATTCCCATCATAACAATAAAATAAAATCCCGCATAATTTACAGACTCTACTTAAGAGCACTAAGAATATGCAGCCCTGATTATTTACACGGAGAGGAGAACTACATAGAAAACACTTTAAAACTTCTCCAGTGCCCTAATTATTTTATATTCAATGCGAAACAAAAGGACCACAAAATATTCCAAGACAACCCCCCAGAAAAACCCAATGAATAAAAAAAAATATATATTATACAACCAACTTTATTACATCTACACTCGAAAAGAATCTATCTAAACTCAACATGAAATTTGTTGCTACTACATCAAAAACAATAAAAGACTTAGTCAATACTAAATAAAACAATAAGCTAAAACCTGAAGGAGGAGTTTACTCCATCGCCTGCAATGAATGTCACAAAAATACGTAGGAGAAACCTCAAGGAATCTAAATAAAAGATTATATGAACACAAAAAGGTCATTTTACAAAATAATATTTCAAATACCTTGGTTGCCCAACGTAACGAAGCTGACATAAATATTGACATAAAAATTGCTACTCTAATCAAAGGAGTAAATAATAATTCACTACGTCGTAAACGTCTAGAGAGTGCCTTGATCGCAAGGTCATCCACAGTAGATTTTTGCCGTGGCTCTTTCAACATTTCATAATTTTTCGATTATCACAGTGTGTCATACCTACTTACAAAAATAATGGAAAGAAAAAGACTTTAAATGAATTACTAAAAAAAAAAAAAAAAAATCCCAGCATCCTGCATTCGTGCGCATGTGTAGTCGTAACAACATAACATATTTAGTCCGATGAAGTCCTGAATGTTGAAACGTGTCACAAGTAAACTTTTTCCCTTTTGTCATACAATTTCCCATTTATATATATATATATATATATGAATTGAAACTATATGAATTAAATCCATCATAATTATTGAGTAAGGAACAAATAGGAAAACGTTTATCAATTTTGTTTCTTTGAAGCTTCATCATAAAGTTTCCAATTTAAACTTAATTAAGTTTCTGGGAAATATTCAGTAGAGCGGAACAAGGTTTGTTTCTTATTTAATCACACACACACACACACACACACACACACACACACACACACATATATATATATATATATATATATATAAAACAATTTCGAAAAGTCCTCATTTGACATAATTCTCTTATGAAATAGCCTCACCAGAAAAAAAACTTTTCAAGAACAAAATATAAATTAACCAAACTAAACATAATTCATAACGATAATAACATCGTTTATCTGATAAATCTCTTGTATTCTCAAAATGTGTCCATCGAACGACGTCTCTGTCGCATCAAGTGTCTTATTCATCTAGAATGAGATTGTCAGCAATTTACTGGAACCATTGAATCAAATTTTGTCCATGCGTTAATAATATTAGTTTCGTCGAACCTAATCTAACACTCTGGGGAGAATTCATTAAGTTTCGAATTCAGAACGAGGCCAGCTTTCTAACCACGGGGCCATACCAAAGGCTTTGGAGGTTTACTGCATGATTCCACTTGCAAAACTTTCATCCTTCTTCTTCTTCTTCTTCTTCTTCTTCTTCTTCTTCTTCTTCTTCTTATCATTATTATTATTATTGTTGCTGTTATTATTATTATTATTATTATTATTATTATTATTCAACTCCTTCTTCTTCTTATTGTTATTATTATTATTATTATTTTTATTTTTATTCTTCCTATTCTTATTCTTTTTATTCTTGTTGTTCTTCTGCCATTTCTTCTTCTTCTTCTTCTTCTTCTTCTTCTTCTTCTTCTTATTATTATTATTATTATTATTATTATTATTATTCTCCTTCCTATACTTATTGATTTTCTTAACCTTGTTCTTATTCGGCCACTTGTTTTTCTCCTCCTCCTCCTCCTCCTTCATATTATTATTATTATTATTAATATTATTATTATTATTATTCCTATTCTTATTCTTTTTCTTGTTGTTGTTCTGCCATGTCTTCTCCTCCTCCTCCTCCTCCTTCTTCTTCTTCTTCTTCTTCTTCTTCTTTTGCAGCAGCTGCTGCTCCTCTTCATTCCTCTTTGTCTTCTTTCTTAACCACCGGTTGTGGCGCGAAACACGTTTCTCATCAGCACTAAAGAGATTTCCGACTCGTCTGTTTATTGGAATGGAGCTACGTGCCTGGAGTTCCAGATGCAAAACTCTTCATGTCCCCAGAGTCGTTTGTCAAGTGCCTGAAATGCGAAATTCGATCGCCAATGGCAGACGGCATCCAACCCATCATTATTTAAAAGAAACCCTCCCCCCCCCGTAGAAATGTTATTAACGATCACCTGTGAATAGACAAGAGAAAGGACATGTTTCCGCTTCCTTGGAAACTGGTACACCCTTTGAAAAGCACTTTGTACGAAGAATTATAATTCAAGATATTGTCCTTTAGAATTCCATCGGAAAAAATGTTACAGGAATGCACTGAAATTTACGAGAAATAGAAATATTTTTATTAAAATATATTACTGACTAGCTTAAAAGCCGTCCTCCGGAGGGCTCATAGTTGGGCTTTCATCACAATAGCTAGGGAGGAGTAGATGCGATAGGCAACAATAAACTACAGAAGAACTCAGAATTGATTGCTGCATTTAAGTATTGCATTAATATTTAAGCTTACCTTTTAAAAGTTCAACGATAATTTTTCTGTCGACACTTAATTTAAACATAATTTGATGTTCGTATGTCCTCACTTTCCATACAAAAAAGGATTTTTATTTCATGGGTGATTTCCCAATTAATTTCTATTATTCCCAAATTTATTTCCGAGTTATAAAAATTGGTATCGTACAAAAAAATACCGTCGCAGAAAATAACTTAAAAATCGCCGAAAACAATCGCAATTATAAAAACTTGGGAATCCAGAATTTGAGGATTGCGGGTCTGGATCAGTCCCGGAATGTTTTTAATTTGCTCACGGCGTCGGCCTGATTCCAAAATGGTATATGTTGGGCAACGGCCTCTAGCAGTAAAGTTGAAAAAGCGTGACACCAATGGCATACTGACATTCGCATTTATTATATAGAAGAAGAAGATGAGGTATTGAGAGTTGTGTCCTTTTAATTGAAAAAGTGTGACACACTGACATTCGAATTTATTATATAGAAGATAGTTTGAATCTAGGAAAGTACCGAAGGCTTACGGCCATATCCCGTTGAAACACCGGTTCTCGTCTGATCACCGAAGCTAAGTCGAGTCTGGTCAGTACCTCGATGATTGAACGCTTGGGAATACCAGGCTCTGTAAGCATGGATATGTGCTTGGTGTAATAGATAACGGAGAAATCGAAGAGCCGAGTTCGAATTCCACTCGAGTTCCTTACATTCACATGCTTAACTTACCTACGATATTCATGAATCGAAAAAGAGACATGACCACGGAAGAGTGATGAACCATTCCTTCCCATCAATGTTGAGGAGGCCTACATAGCCCTTTTTGTTGGACGTAGGCCTTTTTTGTTAGACCTAGGCCATTTTCTTGGGCGTAGCCTTTTTGTTGGACATGGTCCTTTTTCTGGACGTAGGCCTTTTGTTGGACGTAGACCTTTTTTGTTAGACCTAAGCTATTTTTTTTTGAACGTAAGCGTTTTTGTTGGACGTCGTCCTTTTTCTGGACGTAGGCCTTTTGTTGGACGTAGAACTTTTTTGTTAGACCTAGGCTATTTTTTTTTTTGGACGTAAGCGTTTTTGTTGGACGTCGTCCTTTTTCTGGACATAGGCTTTTTGTTGGACGTAGGCCTTCATTTGTTAGACCTAAGCCATTTGTTGGACGTAGGCCGTTTTGTTAGACATGGTCCTTTTTCTGCACGAAGGCTTTTTGTTGGATGTAGGTCTTTTTTGTGGGGACGTAGTTCTTTTTTTTTGGGGAAGTAGGAATTTTGTTTGCCATAGGCAAAAAAGTTGGACGTATGTCTTTCGTTGGATGCAGTGCTTCTGGTTGACCGTCGGCCTTTTTGTTGGAAGTACGACGTTTTGTTGGGCTTAGACAATTTGTTGGAGGTAGGCCTTTTTGTTGGACGTAGGCATATCATTGGACGTAGTCTTTTTTGTTGGGTGTAGACTTTTATTAGACATAGGTTTTGTTGGGCGTAGGCTTTTGGGGGGGCGTACTTCTTTTTGTTAGGCATGGGCCTTTTATTAGACGTAGACCTTTTACTTAAACGTTGGCCATTTGTTGGACGTAGGATTTTGTTGGACGTAGACTTTGAAGTAGAAGTCATTGGAAATGATTTACTATAAAATCCATTGTGAAATCTTTTCTATATAATAAATGCGAATGTCAGTGTGTCACACTTTTCAATTAAAGGGACACAACTCTCTAACTTTCAATAGCTCATATTACAGAAATTTTGGATTTCCAAGTTTTCATTACTTTCGTTTTCGTTTCTGATTTTTTTACGTGATTTTTACGAAGATATTTTGTTCCATGACAAATTTTATAGCTTCGAAATAAATTTGAGAATAATCAAAATTTATTGGGAAATCCAGCGAAAGTCACCCGGGAAATAAAAGTAATTGTTTGTACAGAAAGTAAAGACCTACGTACATCAAATTGTCTTTAAATTAAGTGGCGACAAAAGAATTATCGTTAAACTTTTAAAAGCTTAAATATTAATGAAATACTTAAATGCAAAAAGAAATCTCGGTCATTGGAGGACCAGATTGCAATCAAAAGAGCCAAAGGCAGCAGCAAGGAAAAGAAAGTCGCGTGCAAATGCAAACTCAGATAATATGGCAGAAAGGAGAGCTTCCAATGCTGAGAATATACAAAGACTGAGGGACTCTCGAACTCCTGAACAAGGCAAAGACCCAATCTAGAGCCCTCCGCGTGAGCTTATATATACATACACACACACATATATATATATATATATATAGCAGCACGCCAAATTTTTCTCAATACTTATGCCAACAGAAGACCTCGATATTCATTGATTTGCTTTTTACGGCTTATCAACCCTTTACAGGCTATTTAAAGCCAGAATATATTTTTAGATTTTAAGAATTTTTTTTCTAAGATAGGAGTGTTTTTTATGATACAAATCCTCCTGTAAGGAAGATAAGGACCTACGTACGTGGCTGCGAAATAATATTTGTCGAACTTTTAAAAGGTAAGCTTAAATATTAATGCAATACTTAAATGCAGCGATCAATCTTGAGTTCTTCTGTAGTTTAATGTTGGCTATCGCATACGGAAGCAGTATGCCTCGCAAAAAGAAATCTCGGCCAACGGAGGAGCAGATTGCAATCAAAAGAGCCAAAGACTGTAGTGGGGAAAAGAAAGTCCTGTGCAAATGAAAACCCAGATCAAACGTCAGCGGGGTGAGCTTCTAATGTTGAGAATATGCAAAGACTTGGGTACTCTCAAACTCCTGAACAAGCCGAAGGCCCAAACAGGAACCCTTCGCAGGAGATAGCTTAAATGTCGCCCGATAGGGCGTCTTTCAGGCTAGTATATAAATACAGTGGAACATCGGGTCTCATCGCGGACAAATCGGTTCACGAACAAATTTTCGGAAGAAAGCAAAAAAAAAAAAAAAAAAAAATTCTCGAACGATGAACACATAAGCCGGCGACATTTGTGCAAAATGGGAATCTGGGCAAACTTTCGTGGAACGATATCACCCTGGTAAATTAGCAGCAAAAACCAAACAAAAAAATAAATTCAATGACACTGCTATTATAAATTAACCGATTTAAAATATGTTTTTTTTCGCTACACAGTTCTAACCATGTTTCAAAAATGGAAGCTAAAAGCTCCGAATTTAATTTTGTAATTAAATTAAAGACATTAGTTCCATTACATCCTCAAGCGAATTATGGAGTAACTTTTAAATACTGTAAGTAATTCTAATACATTTACTTCTTTTAAAAAGAAATATAGTCTATTAAAACTAACAGTGAAAATATTTTAAAGTTGTATTTAAAATTGTAGTTAAATAAAACGAATTCTAACCTAAACTTCTTTTAAAACGTATTCTAACCTAAAAACATCCCTATCTCTATAAGAACACCGGATCTTACTGTTCTTTCTTTATATATATATATATATATATATATATATATATATATATACAGTGTAACCCGGATATAAGAGACCCGGATATAAGAGAAACCCGGATATAAGAGAGATTTTCTCTGGTCCAAAATTAGAGCCTTTGTTAATGTTTATAAAATAGACGAAACCCGGATATAAGAGAAACCCGGATATAAGAGACTTCTTCTCCGGTCCCGACAACTCTCTTATATTCAGGTTATATATATATATATATATATATATATATATATATATATATATATATATATATATATATATATATATATATATATATATATATATTATATATATATATATATATATAATGTGTATTTCAGCATATTTCATTAAGACAGGTTTAGTTGAATAATTTCGACATGTTCTGTTTACTTGTTCTCCGTATGATCCATGACCACGTGACAAAAAAACAAACAAACAACAAAAAAAAAAACAAAAAAAAAACCAGTAAAATCAGTAAAACTCAGTTTTACTTTTTTTTTTTTTTTTTTACCTTTTGGCTAGTCTTACCGTGATGATCCGTTTAGGTGAAACCTAGGTAGGTTTGACTGGCTCTTTAGGTTTATATATATATATATATATATATATATATATATATATATTTCATTGAATACGACAGAAAAAGGTGCTTTTGTTTAGTTTTTTATAGAATTTCCCATGCGATCAAATAATTTTTTTTTCTTTTCGGATGATAAATTATATAAAAACTGTCCAAATGTTCTTTTATCCGAGCGCTTTCGGCTATACATTTAGCCATTTTCAAGGATGAAATATTTTAACTATTAAATAAGAGATAGTTTGTTGCTTGTATGTATTTAAATAATGTTTTCATTTTTCAGAACATGGTCAAGATATTGTGTCCATGTTCATAGATGATATTATTGAGTGTTGGGTTTTTTGCTTTTATTAATAAGGCTTCTATTATTTTTAGCCTTTTTTTTTTGCATGTAGATGATGCTATTATATTAGTGTTGTCAACAAGTATGTTACGAATAGGGTCCTTTAGGTCAACATAAATAATTAAATGAGATCTAATTGAGCTATGGTTAGAAAGACGTACTGTGAGTCTTCTTGTCAAAAGACTGGGGATAGATAGATAGATAGATAGATAGATAGATAGATAGATAGATAGATAGATAGATAGATATAGAAATGAATAGACTGAGAGATAAACAGGTAGATATAAATAGACTGAGATAGATTGATATGAAAACTGAGATAGATATAGACAGATATGAATAAGATAGATATGGATAGACTGAGATAGATAGATAGATAGATAGATATAAATAGACTTAGATAGATAGATAGATAGATAGATAGATAGATAATGAGCAAACTGCGATAGATAAATAGATAGATATGTGCAGATTGAGATAGATAGATAGATAGATAGATAGATAGATAGATAGATAGATAGAAATGAATAGACTGAGAGAGATAAACAGGTAGATATAAATAGACTGAGATAGATTGATGCGAAAAACTGAGATAGATATAGACAAATATGAATAAGATAGA
>CAHIKZ030001004.1:220000-247500 GCA_903632075.3 Acanthosepion pharaonis | reverse complement strand
CTACAAACTGATTTCTAACAAAGAATACATATTCTATTCAGAAGAACCTATCCTAAAAATCTTGTCGGCATTAAATAACTGTTGTGAGACCGTAACATACCTACAACATGGACTCTTCCAGGACTATATAAAGTATGCGATATAATACTCTAAGAGAAGAGGAGGAAAGAGAGAGAGTATTCTAATACTGTAGTATCAGCCGCGTACGACTACCAATATTGGACACTAGCACATAGTAAAAAAAGCTTACACTTACACTATCTTTGTAACCTTTTTGTTTATATATCTTTCTTACCTCTAATCCGTGTTCCGTGTTCTTCAACTTTGGACCACATCAATCCCAACTTTGGGTCCACATCAATAACCCATTAATACATATTCTATTAAAAAGAATTGATCCTAAAATGTTGTAAAACAAAATAAACCAAACCAATCTAAACCAAAGAATACATATTCTATTCATACGAATCTATCCTAAAAATGTTGTTGGCATTAAATAACCCATTGAGGTTGATATGCCATAAAACAAAATAAACCATACCAATCTAAACCAAAGAATACATATTCTATTCATACGAATCTATCCTAAAAATGTTGTCGGCATTAAATAATGTCATAAAACAACCCATTGAGGTTGATAAACCAAACCAATGCCATAAAACAAAAATGTTGTCAAACCAGACCAATCCAAAAACAAAACAAACAGACCAATCTAAACCAAAGAATACATATTCTATTCATACGTATCTATCCTACAAATGTTGTCGGCATTAAATAACCCATTGAGGTTGATATGCCGTAAAACAAAATAAACCAAACCAATCTAAACCAAAGAATACATATTCTATTCATATGAACCTAACCTAAAAATCTTGTCGGCATTAAAATAACCCATTGAAGTGTTGATATACCGTAAAACAAAATAAATCAAACCTGATCTACAAACTGATTTCTTACAAAGAGTACATATTCTATTCATACGAACCTAAACTAAAAATCTTGTCGGCATTAAAATAACCCATTGAGGTTGATATACCGTAAAACAAAATAAACCAAACCTGATTTACAAACTGATTTCTTACAAAGAATACATATTCTATTCATACGAACTTATCCTAAAAATTTTGTCGGCATTAAATAACCCATTGAGGTGTTGATATGCCGCAAAACAAAATAACTAAATTATACCATCCAATATATATATAACTGAATTCTTTTTGTTTCGTTTTTTTTTTAAATTGTAAATTAATATTCAGTACGATTTGTTACGTCTTAAGTCAGTTTGAACTCAGGCTGATTATTAATTAGTTTTGATGACCTCCACGGTCACCTCTTTTGCCCACGAGAAACAGAATATTCATTTAAATTAAAATTCCCCTCCCCTGGGGTCAACAATTACACATACGAAATTTGAGTTCTTGATCTGAAACAGTTTTCGGAGCGAATAAGGAACAGAAAACAGGAATCTAATTCTTCCCAATTGGTCGGGAGGAATTTTTAAATTAATATCTTAAATATTTGGCTGACTCATGAATAATTTCTGTTTTTATTCATCAGACAGCTCTTCTCTACCGACTTGAACAAAACCGTGCATATTTGGATGCGAAATGTTTTTTTGTTTTTTTTCAACGAACGTTTAAATCTGGTTTTCTTTAGTGAAAATTTTGCACCATCAGTGCGTTTGGAAGCCATCGAAAAAAAAAAAAAAAAAAAAGAGAAAGAAAAAAAAAGGCTGGTACAAGGTCAGGTGTATATGGAGGATTTTTTTTTTAAAGAAGAGACTATCCGAGTTCACAGTTTTTTTTTCTTCCGTTATCTTTGCTCTAAGTGACATTGCGTTGTCACAGAAGATAACAAAATTTTCCTTTCATCCGCTGTGTACGCTGCCATTGAACTATTTTCTTAACCGCTACTTGTGATTAGTACTTCGAATAATGCATTCGTCATTACGACTGAACCCTTTATACGGGTTCAAATGGGCTATTTTTTGGCCGAGCCTAATGGCTTGGAAATTGCCCACGTTAAAAAGGCCTTGTGCCACATGACACCCTTGTGGAGGGGGTGACTGAATATCGTCATTACGACTGGTCCGCCAAAACAGAAATCACACAAATGGACACACACACACACACACACACACACACACACACACACACACACACATATATATATATATATATATATATATATATATATATATATACTGCAGCCGAGGGGTGGGGGCAAGACTAGGTGAAGAAAAATTAAGAAATAAGAACAGAGGAAATTTGATTACTTTCCGATTTAATGCGGATCCTTTGGAAAAATTTAGAGCATCTGGTTCGCTTCTCGTTCGTCTTTTATATTAGATGGGGAGATGCCTTCAAACGGGACGGGCATACGTAATGAAGGGGCCCCCAAATTCTATTAGCCCAGAGGGCTCTTAAGAATTAAATCCGGCCCTGGACGTAACACATTGAATGAATATATATATATATATATATATATATATATATATATATATATATATATATATACAAACAAATAGTATATTATCAACGATTATGTTGTGGATAGAGTTTGGTAGGCCCCCGTGTGTATTTCAATGAAACCTAATGGAACTATGCTCAGTGACATGTAATGTGAGTCTTCTCGTTAGACATGTTGTTGTATATCCAATATAATTATTCATGAATTTGGATTAGTCAGTAACACAGTCCCTTAAAGCACATACTCGTTGATAATACAAATAAAGTAGCTTTATTCACAAGTAAAAATGGCTAAAAAATAATGGAAGCATTATTAATAAAAAAAGAAAAAGCTAACACTCAATAATATCAACTATGAACACGGCCACATGTTCTGACCATGTTTGCAAAATAAAACAGCATATAACTAGATATATACATAAAACAATTCAAACACTCAGTTAAAGTAAAAATAAAATCACCCTTGATAATGGCTAAAGTATAGCCAAAAGTGTTCGAACATCCAGAACATTCGAACAATTTCTGCATAATTTATGTCCAGAAAAGAAGAAAAGTATAAGAATATAAGAAAAATTAAATAAAAACTTAACCAAAGTCCTTATATATATATATATATATATATATATATATATATATATATATATATATATCTGAAAAAAAGTGTGTATGCATATGTATATGTATATATATATATGTATCTGAATAAAATGTGTGTACATATATGTGTAAAATGTATGCAGGTATATATATGCTTATATATAAAATTATTTATGAATACTGCACCAATATTTTAAAATGTACATATTTTAAACTATTAAATTTAATTTAATAGCTTTAAATAGTTTTTAAAAGATAGACATCTTAATAAGCGAGTTACCTTCCTTAACCTTGCTGACATCATAAAATTTTAAAATCGTACAGTACATAAGTTTAGCGTTTTTCACTCAAAAAAAAAATTAATTTTCAGATAAACACAAAAAAATTGTCTTAGATAAAACCTGACCCTGATAAAACAAAACCCTGAAGAAGACATTTTGCTAATGTCGAAAGTACTCAGAATAAATGAATATGCATCAATATGTTAACTTTCTTTCTTCCTTTAATAAGGATACTAAAAAGCTTGTGCGTCAATATGTGAAGATCATATTAAAAATAAGTAGACAAAACTAGTATAAATTATTTAATGAGGCATATTATGATTAAAATATGCAGCACACAAAATATATATATATATATATATATATATATATATATATATACATATATACACACAAGTAACGAATTGGTACATATACATAATAAATTCCAATACCCAACAAATACTATTCTTAAAATAGTATACAATGTGGATTAAAATTAAAATTAGTACAGATTAAATTTAAAATATTTTTAAATTTATTTAAAATTTATTAAAATTACTAAAATAATTATTTAAAATTTATTAAAATTTATTTAAATAATTATTAACATTTTTAATATAGATTAAATTTTAAAACTTAATATGGATTAAATTTAAAATTGGTAATTTTTAACTTTTAATTTTATAGTATAGTTTAATATTTATTAGTTAGAATAAATTTTAAATAAATTTTATTTTAGTCTAACTCCAACATTAAAGAATTAAATAATTATTATAACCTTAGTTCGTTTTCAAGTTTTTTGAATTCTCATATACTTGTATTTTGATTGGTCATTCCAGCTTACGTAACCGCGTTTTCTCTAGCAAGGGGTGTCTGTTTAATTTGAAGCTTTTCAAACCTTTTATTCTACATTCAACACCATCAATTGATAAGACACAGAAGTGTTGAAACAAAATGGCTACTTTTGTAGTGATTTTATAACATATTTATGTAATCTCTCACGTACATTCATATCTGCTCATGTCGTATCAAATGTAAACAAATGACGTCACACGTTATGAAATGGACAAAGTCAGACAATTATTTTAAGACATTTTTGCGTTTATACATTCTTTTTATAGATACAAATATTTAAGTAAATGCTCTGTTTACAATAAACAGTATTAAACAACATTTACCGGCCTGAATGTCCGAGAAATTTTCACAGAAAATATTCGTACTCCGACAGGATTCGAACCTGTATCCTATACGGAACCGTCATTTAGCTTGACGTGCCTTTACCGATTTGGCCACAGAGGAGCGTTCGGTTAGCAAGGTCGAATTTAATGTATTGAAACTTCAATCTTCCATGTATCTCTTACATAGATTTATATTTGCTCATGGCGTATCCAAATGTAAAGAAATGACGTCACACATTATGAAATGGACAAAGCCCGACAATTATTGTAAGACATTTTTATGTTTATACATTCTTTTTATAGATACAAATATTTAAGTAAAGGCTCTGCTTATAATAAACAGTATTAAATAACATTTACCGGCCTGAATGTCCGAGAAATTTTCATTTGTTTACATTTGGATACGCTTTGAGCAGATATGAATGTACGTGAGAGATTCATGGAAGATTGTAGTTTAAAGACCGTATATTCGACCGTGCTAACCGAACGCTCGTATAAAGTATAACTAGGGCGTATGGGTGTATTGTTAGTGGGAGTTCCGTTGCTATTTTAGTTAGGTGAATTGGGATGCGGAACTCTACTGGTTCACAGCCTACATTCAACTCTCAAACATAGCTCGAAGCAATCGCATGGTCACTGGAACGGCCACACCCCAATCAACGGTATCGACCTGCCGGATAAGCTGTGTGAAGTTAACGGGTGAGTTTCCCGACCCGACTGGTGAAACGGAACGCTCCACGTGTCCCAAGCCAATTGCCAGCCTGGGTGTAGGAGCTGCGCCTCGGAAGTCAACGCCTTTAGGGTTGGGCGGGCGAACTCCTTGAGAGGAGGGATGCAAAAACCTCAGCACCCCCGGTGCTAAAGAAACTATTTATAAGCCATTAAACTATTCTGCCTTGAATGTCACCACGGACCCCAATAGTGAAAATGGAGGCAGGTTGTCACCACAGCACCGGCGCAAATTTCGCTAACTGAATTAATGATGATGATATACACATACGATTAGCGAATAATTTTAAAGCACTCCCCAGATATAATAATTAGGAAGTTTTATAACTTCTTGGCTGTCAGTAACTCCTGCTAGAAACTATCTAATCAATTAGTACATAACGAACATATTTTTTCCGTCCTGGGCATGACGATAAACTACATCCGGCAGCGAGGCCATTAATCGGGAATTTCTTGAGAAGCGTGGAGCATATACACACCCACAAATATTCAAACTTGAATATGTTAGTAAACGAATACAGACTATTAAAATATTACTTACATGGGCAAAGATATATAGATAAAAATGGTTGAAAAGATAAAATTCAAGAGGTAGAATAGAAAAACAAATATTTATCAATGAACAACACAAAAAAGACACTAAAATATATAGAAATGGATAGAAAAATATATACGCATACACACACACATGAAAAAAACACCAAATTCAAATGTCCAGCCACAATGCAACACTTAAAATAAAAGCAGCTAATATATAAGAAAGGAAAAAATAAACACAGAAATATATATAAATATCTCATATATTCTTATATACACATGAGTACACATACAGAAGAATAAATATATAAATATATATATATAAATACATACATACGTATGTATGCACACATTCATCACTACAAATAAGAAACATACATAAATATACATACAGACACACATATATATATATATATATATATATATATATATATATATATATATATATATATATACCTATATACATACATACATACGCACATAGCAATAAATATAAATATATCACCCTACACAGTAACATTATATATATATATATATATATATATATATATATATATGTTAACATAAATGTCAACAATTCTAGTGGTCCAGTCTGTTTCATTGTAGACGCAATCGTCACGCCTGACGATTAAAGTCCAACATGAAACAGAATGTCGTCATCTAAGTGTTGACTTATATTTGTTCACTTTTATATATATATATATATATATATATATATATATATATATATTAACAATGTTATCCAAATGAGTATAAAGGATATAAAGTCCATACAAGATTAAAATGTAACAAAATACAACTGTTGATTATTAATTCCACAAGCAATTTTAAAATCACTATCAACCAAAAGTAGATTATAGGTAGCATAGATAATTCATTCAAAAACGTGAAGATGACCCATGGTGGTAGTACCCGTTAGGGTCCCAGTTATGGGCAGATATTGAACCCCCAAACTGGGGTCAAAACACTATGAAAGTATCAAAATACATTTTTACAGTAAATATTTCCAGCATTAGAATTTAATCGTCAAAAAAATCTAGAAACAGCTTTTAATAGTAAAAAAAATAATTAATTAATTAAATATATGAAAAGTATGTTTATTCATTAATTTGAAATATATATATATATATATGTGTGTGTGTGTGTGTGTGTAAATATCAGTGGGTCACTGTGTCATTTTTTCAATTAAAGAGACATAATTTTCTATAGTTCATGTTACAGAAATTTTGGATTAAATCAAAATTTGTTTAGCGTGCCTCACAACAACTCCAACCCTTAGAATGCAAAATTACCAAAAATCAGGAAGTTATTCAAATTTCGTAAGGCGGGATGATATTTGAATTCTTTACGATTAAAAAAAAATCTGTACTTGGTTTGTTTATCGGTGTGAATGGAGACAACACACTTAGAAATAGCGCACCGGACTGGCCTTCATTTGGGGCGATCGCAAAGGTTAAGCCAAACAGAGGTGCAAATGGAAGGGCCTCGCTCTGGGAGAATTTGGTCTGAATTTTAGGAAATAGAAATTTTGGAGTGAATTAATGGAAAATATCCGTGACTTATTTCAATGACATTTTTTTTTCTGTTGGTTTACGACCACATCACATTGAGAGACCAGTTGCCGTACGATCACCGAAGTTAAGCAACAACGAACCTGGTCAGTACCTGAATGGGTGACCGATTGGGAATACCAGGTACTATAAGCTTGGATGAGCGTTTATTATGGGCTACTGTCATGTAACGTTGGGACGCCAGTTCCCGAAGGATCACCAAAGTTAAGCAACGTCGAGCCTGGTCAGTAGCTAGATGGGTGACCGCTTGGGAATACCAGGTACTGTAAGCTTGGATATGAGTGTGGTATTGTTAGGTAACTCCATGAAAATCAATAAAAAGAGCATAGCATGACAAGAACGACCTTAAATTTGATGAAAAAAAATGATCTACTTAAGTATATATATAGGATACAAATCCTATATCATTCCAACAAATAACTGAAAAACACAAAGTAGATTTGCACACCCGCAAAATCGGATCAAAACGACTAAAAACAGATTTCGCAATAAGGTGTGAAATTAATTTTCTGACCAATGAAAGGAGGCGATTTGCTAAACCAAAAAAAAAAAAGATAACGATCCAGTGTGAAAAAAAAGTCAGCTATAAAGAGAGACTCAAGTCAATCACCAGTCAGAAGGGCGCAGAGATCATAGAGGACAGAAGACTGACAGTCAAATTCCGTCAACTGACGCAACCTGACACTAAGACCAGAAAGTGGGTAGGAAAGGAAAGCAACAACAACAAATTTACAACTGACTCCAAAACAATTCAACCCGATAAGTACATTTTCCTCTTATCTTTTATTTCTCATTCACACTCTCTTTTTCAACTTAAATTGATCGCCCCTTTTCCTTTACACCTACACAAAAAAAAAAGAAACAGACATTACTCTACTACTCTGTTGAAAGACAGCGAACACATAGACATTTTTGTTCAAAATCACATTTGCTTAAACGAACTAAATCATTAATCTTTTTTTACCCTATTCACAAGATAATAAAATATACAAATTTGTTTATTCTGCATGAATGACATTAAATATACAATGTTCTATTTTCTACAAACGTTCCTTATCGTGTTGTTTTTTCTTGAAATTTGCATTGTATTTTGGACAGGGTATCCCGTATTAAATTGTCCTTTAATCCGGGTACGCTGTACCCCACAATTGGTGACCAATCGACGTGAAATGAACTCGCAAATTTCCAACTGAAAAAAAGCTTCAACAAAATAAGCAACACATTTTTTAACATATAACCATAATCATCAAGACACATAGAAAATGGATACACACACTACGGAACCTATGGAAGCCGCTATAACAATTAACTTACCAACTTACAACCCAACTAACGTACAAATTTGGTTTGCACAGTTAAATGCAATTTTCAATGCAAAGAAAATTACATCGTAAAGTTCAAAATACGCCTACGTTGTCGAAAAACTTCTCGCAGATGTAGCATCCGAGGTAGTGGATCTACTTAATGACATGCCGGAAGAAAAACCTCATGACACGTTGAAAGCTGCAATTATTAGACGTGTCGGTAAATCGGAGGAAAGAGGGTTACACGACTTATTCAATAATGTAAACCAGGGATATATGAAACCTTCACAGCTTTTAAGAAAAATGCAATCCTTATTAGGAGACAACACCATGTCCGAAGTGGTGTTAAAGAAACTGTGGATGGATAAACTACAAACACATACAACACAGATACTCGCATCACTCCCCGATGATTTACAGCTGGAGAAAATAGCAGAAATAGCAGACAAAATACATGACAACAACCAAGACAAAAATGTATACGCCACATCACATGCACCAACAGATACAGCAACATTACCAGACAAGTCATCTGAATTGTCGCAGCTGTATAAGCAAATGGTGAATATCAGCTTACAAGTACAGAGTCTGGTACAAGCACAGAAATCTCAGCGTTCTCGTCCAACATTCAGAAATAGATCCTACTCACCACACAGACGTCGATGTAGATCGAACTCTTTCTCCAGAGACCAAATTACACACGATACCTGTTGGTATCATTATAAATTTGGAAGAAATGCAAGGAAGTGCACTGAACCATGCAATTTCAATTCGAAAACTTCTCACATTTCTACACAACACCAGGGAAACGACTATGCCAGCAGCAAGTAAAGACGACATTAGCTGCTGGATTAAAACAAGAGAGCCGTTTATTTTACATCCGGGACAGAAGTAACGGATATTTATTTTTAGTCGACACCGGCGATCAGATCAGTGTTATCCCACCAAATACAAAACAAAACCCTACATTCTCCACATACACATTACAGGCAGCAAATGGATCAAAGATAGAAACATACGGTGAGATATCACTAACGCTCGATTTGGGTCTAAGAAAATCTTTTCTATGGATTTTCACACAAGCAAATGTGAAAACACCTATCCTAGGAGCGGATTTCCTATCCCATTTTGATTTATCAGTGAATATGGCTACACAGTCTCTCATTGACAGTAACACAAACCTAAGAACAAAGGGAATCACCTCAATCTACAAGTCAACAGGAATTAGTTCAGCAATACCAACGACTAATGGCCTACATGAATTGATTAAAAAAAATTCCTACACTAACCGCGCCTGTTTCATACAGATGAAATCCGTCACACTGCTAAACATTATATCACCACAGCTGGACCACCTACACACGCATCACCACACAGATTACATCCGGATAAATGTAAAATAGCAAAAGACGAAGTTCAACATATGTTGCAGTTAGGCATCATACGTCCTTCAAATAGCCCATACTCCTCTCCGCTACATATGGTTCTGAAACCTTGTGGGGATTTTAGGAATCTCAATGCAAAAACTGTTCCTGATAGATATTCTATACCGCACTTACATGATTTCGCCATAGGTTTGCAAGGAACCACATTTTTTACAAAATTGGATTTGGTTAAGGCGTACTACCAAATTCCAGAAGCAGAAGAAGACACAAGGAAAACTGCAATTACCACTCCTTTTGGACTCTATGAATTCACCAGGATGCCATTTGGGTTACGTAATGCCGTCCAAACCTTTCAAAGACTCATTGATGAAGTTTTGAGAGGATTGACTTTTACCTTTGCATATATCGATGACGTGCTTATCGCCAGTCGTGATGGAAAAGAACACCTATACCATATTCAACAAGTCTTCGAGAGACTGGCACATTTTGGCTTAAAGATAAATGTCCACAAATGCGATTTTGCTGTTTCAAAGTTAAATTTCTTGGGCCATGTGATCGACAAAAACGGAATCACACCTGTCCCAGAGAAAGTAGCAGCAATACAAAACTTTCTGCAGCCGACATCACTGCGTCAATTAAGACGATTTCTCGGTTTAATAAATTACTACCGTAGATTTATTCCAGGTGGTTCCAGAATTTTGACCCCACTCACAAACTTGCTGCAATAACAGAAGAAGAAAAATACAAAAATACTGATCGACGGAGAAGCGTTAGCTGCATTTCAAAATGCTAAAAAAGCGTTAGCAGATTTTACCAAACTCTCTTACACCAGTGACGATGCTAACTCAACACTTACATTGACAACTGACGCCTCAGGAGATTCAATTGCAGCAGTTCTACATCAGAAGCTAAATGGTTCAGAAAAGCCAATCTCCTTCTTCTCGGTCAAATTAAACAAAGCATAGCAGAAGTACAGTACCTTCTCGAGAGAGTTACTAGCTATTTACATAGCAATAAGGCATTTTCGACATCTGCTCGAGGGACGAAATTTTACTGTTTTCACAGACCACAAACCCCTCACTTACGCTTTACATGTGAACACAGATAAATACACACCCAGAGATACCCAACAACTGGACTACATATCCCAATTTACATCGGATATCCGCTATATTAAAGGTTCAGACAATATCGTGGCAGATACACTCTCGCGCTCCACGATACAATCTATCGATTCTGAAACCCTTACCTTCGATCTCATTGCAGATGAACAAAAGGAAGATACCACATTATACAAAATAAAAGAGGACACTTCTTTACAATTGAAGGAACACCCCGTCCCATTTGGAACAAAAACACTACTCTGTGACGTTGGGACTGGTTATTCAAGACCATATATTCCACCTTCATTGAGAAAAAAGATATTTCTGCATTTTCACAATCTCTCACATCCCGGACACCGAGCAACCGACAAGTTGATTAGCAGTCGTTTTGTCTGGCCAAACATGCATACTGACATAAAAAGCTGGACTTAAACTTGTTTAAAGTGCCAAAAAAGCAAAGTAAACAGCCATACTAAGTCCCCTCCTGGGCATTTTCTAAAACCAGATGGTAGATTCACGAATCTTCACATTGACATAGTGGGTCCCTTACCAGAAGCAAACGGAAATCGTTACCTACTCACTATTATTGACCGATTCACAAGATGGCCTGTCGTTGTTCCTCTAAGGGATATATCTGTAGAAACGATCTCTAAAAGTATATTACAGGAGTGGATTGCCGTTTTTGGTTGTCCCTCAGTAATAACAACAGACCGAGGTTCTCAGTTCCATTCTACGCTCTTTGATGAGTTCACAAAACTATTGGGAGTTAAGCATATAACAACAACGGCTTATCACCCATGTGCCAATGGCTTAATTGAACGTTTCCACAGGCAACTTAAGACAGCATTAAGAGCAAATAATGATTCCAAGACGTGGTTAGAAAATCTACCGCTAATATTACTATCCATCCGGAATGTAATCAAAGATTTAAGATGTACAGCATCTGAAATGGTTTTTGGAACGTCCTTGACGTTACCAGTACAGTTTTGTGATAAATCTAGTCAACTCCAACAAACTACATCTTTTGTACAAAGATTTAAGCAAAGAATGAAAACTAGTTTTCACACCCACTAGAACACAAACAAAATACCTTTACACCCCAAAAGACCTCCACAATGAATATGTTTACGTAGGAAACGACACAGTAAAAAGGCCTCTTTGTCCTACTTATACGGGACCTTTCCAAGTAGTCAACAGAAAACCCAAATATTTCACAATTGTAGCAAAAGGCAAGCAAGACACTGTCTCTATAGACAGACTAAAACCAGCGTACTTGGATTTACCTACAAAGGAAAGTACGTCGGAACATTCTACAGCCGAGACAAATACCAACGTAAGTGAAATATTTTCTACACCTCCAAAGACATCTAAAAACATTACCACAAGATCGGGTAGACACGTACACTGGCCTACTCATTTTAAAACATATATTAGATATTGAGAAATATTTTCAATATTCATCAATCTGCAGGGGTGTTTATAGGATACAGATCCTATATCATTCCAACAAATAACTGAAAAACACAAAGTAGATTTGCACACCCGCAAAATCGGGTCAAAACGACTAAAAACAGATTTCGCAATAAGGTGTGAAATTAATTTTCTGACCAACGAAAGGAGGCGATTTGCTAAACTAAAAAAAAGATAACGATCCAGTGTGAAAAAAAGGTCAGCTATAAATAGAGAGTTTCAAGTCAATCACCAGTCAGAAGGGCGCAAAGATCATAGAGGACAGAAGACTGACAGTCAGGTCCGTCACTGACTCAACCCGACACTAAGAGCAGAAAGTGGGGTAGGAAAGGAAAGCAACAACAACAACAACAAATTTACAACTGACTCCAAAACAATTCAACCCGATAAGTACATTTTCCTCTTATCTTTTATTTCTCATTCACACTTTCTTTTTCAACTTAAATTGATCGCCCCTTTTGCCTTTCTACCCACTCGGCGGATACACAAAAACAAAAGAAACAGACATCACTCTACTACTCTGTTGAAAGACAGCGAACACATAGACATTTTATGTTCAAATCACATTTGCTTAAACGAACTAAAGCATTAATCTTTTTTACTCTATTCACAAGATATAAAAATATACAAATTTGTTTATTCTGCATGAATGACATTAAATATACAATGTTCTATTTTCTACAAACGTTCCTTATCGTGTTGTCTTTTCTTGAAATTTGCGTTGTATTTTGTGGGAAGCGTATCCCGTATTAAATTCTCCTTTTAATCCGGGTACGCTGTACACCACATATATATCATTGTGAAGAAGAAATACCAAAGTATTTTTTTTATTATTTTAAAAAATTTTTTTACTCATTCTTAGAATGTCCAAAATTTTAGTCAAAAATCTTGTTTTCTTTTTGTCAGCGAAATTACTAAAAAAACTCGATATCAGCCATTTTTTAAAATTTTGTAAACTAAGTTCAAATCCTAGTTTAAAATTCTTCCAAAAATCGATTATACGTTTTTTTTTATTTGACGAAAATTAGCAAATTTAAAGATTATTTAATATATTTTGAAAAAAAAAAAACGTTTGCTTACTTTCTTCAAAGAAAAATGTTGTTTAAAATAAAAAGGAGGCGATCGTTGGCTGTTGACAAGTGACGAATGAATGCTGTCATCACATATCGACAGCTAACGTGAGATTCGAGTTATCATACGGAAGGACATAATTGACGTAACGTTTTTTTTACATGAACCAGCTTATGTAGTACCTCGTAATTATTAAAGTAAAAAAAAACAACTTTCAGCATTCAGCATGTTATTTACTAGTTCCGCTGATACAAAGAGAAGCAAGGTTTTTATAATCAAATTTTAGAAGGTTCTAAAAGGAAAGAAAACTTTTTAAAAATAATTAAAAAAAACTTTGGTCTTTCCTCTTTATAATAACATGAACATTTAGACGATAAAATTTTGTTTTCCTCAAGTTTGGCGTCTTTTTCATTATGCTGTGCTATTTTTTTTAGCGATTTCGTGGAGTGTCCTAGGTATTGCTTACGGCCATATCACTTTGGGGCCTCAGTTCCCCAAGGATCACCGAAGTTAAGCAACGTCGAGCCTGGTCCATATCTAGATGGGTGACCGCTAGGGAATACCAGGTGCTGTAAGCTTGGATCCACGGCTGCCAACAGAGCTGGAATCCCCGAGACCAAGCACGTGATCGCATCTAAAATGAGGAAAACAGTTTATGTCACTTCTGGCCATAAGCGAACTTTTGCGCCAGAGAAGTAGTCGATAGGCGGACAAACAGTTGTGTAAAAGATGTAACGACTGTTAAAGAATCAATCGTGGCGAAAAAAAAAAGCGGATACTTGAGGTAGAGTGAAACACGGCGGCAAACTTCGACAATTCAAGAAGCAGAAAAACAAATGAAAGCCGATATCGCAAAAAGAAATAGTTTAAAAAAAAAGAAAAGAAAATAGTGAAAAACTTGTATGTTGACGTTGATTACTCGCTGAGAGCCAACACCACGTGACCGGAAATCGATTTGTTGCGATCTGCTGTCTGACATTAAGTTGCGTTCCGGCGTGGGTGACATCCGTTTGATGACAAGCCGCCGACTTCCGGAAAAATGGCGCTTGATTGCTCTGTTCATCTTTATTTTTTTATTTTTATTTTTAAAGTTTTTTCGTTTTAAGTTTTTTTTTTTCTCTTGGCAGTGAAAATTTATCCAATTTTTCTTTTTTTTTTTTTTCTCTTTTCTTTTTTTTTATTGTAAACTTCCTAAGCTTTGATGTGTTCGTTTTAATTTAGGGAAATTTTTTTATTTTTACTTTAGTTGATATTGTTTCTTTCTTTCTTTCTTTCTTTCTTTCTTTCTTTCTTTCTTTCTTTCTTTCTTTTCATTTAACCCTATCTTTCTCTGTTAGTTCCTTCCTTCTTTCTTTCTTTTGTCCATACTCAGTTTGTTCCTACTATATTTCTTTGAAAACTCTCTCTGTCAGCTTTCTTTCTTTCTTTCTTTCTTTCTTTCTTTCTTTCTTTCTTTCTTTTGTCCATACGCAGTTCTTAATAACTTTCTTTGAAGCTCTCATCTGTCAGTTCTTTCTTTCCTCGACACCCACGTCTTGATTCTCTCTCTCTCTTTCGCGCACACTAGTAATTCTTCTCAGTATTTGAAGATCATTGTCATCAGAATAAAAAAGCAACAACAGCAGATTGTACCTAGATTGTTAACATTATTAGTCGGGAGTGTAATAGTTTCCCATTGACTTTCGAGTCAGTGATCTTCATCATCGAGCAAGATGTCGAAATACCACTCACTCACACACACACACATATTAATTATATATATATATATATGCATTGACCATATATATATATATATATATATATATATATATATATATATATATATATATATATATATATATATATATATATATATATATATGGTGTAATGGTTAGAAAGCTTGTATTGCTAGATCAATTCCGACTGAGTAGTGAGTTCCATCCTCACTGGGTGCTCCATACATTCGGCCTTGTGCCACATCTAAGCCGGGCTTAGAAAATCATTATATATATATATATATATATATATATGGTGTAATGGTTAAAAGCTTGTATTGCTAGATCAATTCCGACTGAGTAGTGAGTTCCATCCTCACTGGGTGCTCCATACATTCGGCCTTGTGCCACATCTAAGCCGGGCTTAGAAAATCATTATATATATATATATATATATATATATATATATATATATATATATATATATACTGGCGGGGATAGGCTGCGTTGCTCGGAAGATCTCTGAACAATAGTTTATTGTTGACAATTTACAGATATTTTTCAGTCATATATCTATACATATACAAAGGCAGTCGTGTGTATGTGTGTGTGTCCGGTTAAAACTAACAAACTGCAATAATTTACGACAAAGTAAATTTATATACAGGCTCATTATCACCCAGTGCAGCTTTGTGTAAAATAAAAAAAAATATTGTATGATTTGTATTTACGAATTCTAAAATTAAAATGCATTCGAAGTTTTCAGAATTAAAAAGTAAAAACGAACGGTAATAATTCTTATTCCCGATTACGATTACTGAAATGCTATACATGTGTGTATTTTTAAAATTTCTATTCTCTTGCATGTATTTTCACATCTATCGTAAATAAAAGCGTAACTGAAAATTTCGAATTAATTTTAATGCCTTTTAATTTTAAAATATCCTTGTAAATACAAATCATTGAAAATATTTTAAAATGCATTTGACCGACGTTTAACGCCATGTTTTTTTTGTGGTTATCTCCCTTACATTGTTGACGCTTGTTTAAAAAATGATAAATAAAAAAATAACATCATTGCTACAACGGATAAATTTAAAATTTATGTAGCCTTGTAAGTTTGTTTTTTTTTTCAAAACACGCGTTTCAATATAGGGAAGCTGACTGGAAGGTGATATAAATGTAAAGTAGCATAAAATGTTATATGCAGTTTAATATGTTGTTGATATATTCGTAATAAATTTTGTTGAGTCTTGGATGGTTGATTTTGATATAGAGAGCCTCGAATATTTGAAGTGTTTGTTTATTATTTTCGTGGTGTAGTATATTGGTGTTGTCAGCAAGTATTTCGTTGTGTAACAAATACTTTGCTGTATTATATATATATATATATATATATATATATATATATATATATATAAAGAAAGAACAGTAAGATATATAATCCGGTGTTCTTATAGATATTTTATTTTTACAAAATAGTGCTCAATGTAAATTTACAGAGCATTAATATTATAAATTAATTGATTTAAAATGCTTTTTCGCTACACAGTTCTAACCATGTTTCAAAAATGGAAGCTGAAAGCTTGGAATTTAATTTTGTAATTAAATTAAATTAGTTCCATTTCATACTCAAGCGAATTTTAGAGTAACTTTTAAATTACTGGGTTTTAAAGACACAGTAAATCATAACTAATGTCTTTAATTTAATTACAAAATTAAATTCGAAGCTTTCAGCTTCCATTTTTGAAACATGGTTAGAACTGTGTAGCGAAAAAAAAACATATTTTAAATCAATTAATTTATAATATTATATATATATATATATATATATATATATATATATATTTTATTTTATATATACAGAATTTCTTAACTGTAATTTTCCATATCAGTCCTAGCACAATGTCATCATCAAATATCGAGGTTTGTACTAATAGTTGTTATACTTATTTCTTAGAAAACTCTCGACAACACCATAACTTAGTTACCTCCGCTGAAGCGTTACTCAAGCTAATCAAAGTACAAGTAAAAAAAAAACGTTAACTTTCAGATGAAAATAGCAATTTTGTCTGAAAAATGATAAACTCTACAATCTTTGTCTTGAAAGAAACAACACGCTGATGATGACAGTATGCTATGTCGAATGTACTAGGAATAAAATAATATGTATCAACACGGTAATTTTCTCTCTTCTTTTAATAATGACACAAAATAGCTTGTCCGTGAATATGAAAGAATCCAATTGAAAAAATAGACTAAACTTGTGTAAAATATTTCATGAAACATACCTCAATGAAAAACATGCTACCGAAATAGACGCAATATATATATATATATATATATATATATATATATATATATATATATAGATAGATAGATAGAAAGATATTAAAAGAAAAGATGTACTTCTTATAATATGTAAAATAGATAGGTTAGTTAATCAAACAGGGACACGAAAGAGTACCAATATAATCAGTATGATAAACATTTATTAAATATTAATTATTAACCATATTACAGTAATGAAGCGCGGAGAGAAAGGTTTTAATTTCGGAATTTTCGGACACGCCTTGAAATAAACAGAGAAATGGGAATTGCTCACCGACAGATGTTTTTGTAGACGGTGTATTTTCTGGTGGTAATCATATTATTAGAAAAAATTCCGATCTCTGTCTGATTCCCTATTACGAAAATAAATTTAAAATTTTGATCGGTGAAAAAGCGTTAGGCAAGTCTATTATTACTAGTGGGGAGAGTGGGGGTGTGAGATTGTAAACAAGAATGTTATAAGTTGGGGAGGGGGAAAGACGTCTCGCGTTTAGCCAGTTTCAGCCAAAATAAATTGTCCGACCAAATTGTCCAAGTTTAGAAAGCGGAACTGTGTTTAGAACAACATTTATGTGAAAGGAAATGAGGAGAAAAAAATGGAATATATATATATATGTGTGTGTGTGTGTGTATGTGCGTGTGTGTGTGTGTGCTTGTGCGTGTGTGTGTGTGTGTTATTGAGTAATTCGCATTTCTCTGTTTATTTCTTGATTCACTGATGAAGGACACAGGCGTGTCCGAAAATTCCTAACTTTTCTTTCTGTGATTCATTTCTGTCCTATAGTTAATAATTACTATTTAACAAATGTTTATCATACTCATTATATTGGTACGCTTTCGTTTATCCTTGTTTTATTAACTAACCTATATATTTTACATACATACAAACACACACACACACACACACACACACACACACACACACACACACACACACACACACACACACACACATATATATATATATATATATATATATATATATATATATATATTATATATATATTATGAAATGGACAAAGTCCGAAAATTATTTTAAAACATTTTTATGTTTATACATTCTTTTTATAGCATTTACTTAAACATTTGTATCTCTAAAAAGAATGTATAAACATAAAAATGTCTTAATATACATATATATATATATATATATATATATATATATATATATATATATATACTTAGGTGTGGCTCAAAATGTGGAACGATGTTTTCATAGATTCTGTAGAGTGGTTGGAATAGAATTTATTATTTGAAAAGTGTGAATTATTTGAATAAAATGCGGTTTACTTAATCTTGTTGACTGAAAATCAATTAGGAAAGCAATAATAAAATAATCGATATATTGATTTTCATTGACATTTACTATCAATCTTAGATATTTTCTTTCGTGATTGAAGGAAATTCAAAATATATTTATAATTGTTTCCCTATCCAATTCGGAAAAAAAAAAAAATGAAGCTTTTGTTACAGCATCAACACATCGGTTGACGTTTTGACAATGGCCCAAAATATTAAGTCAATTAATTGCCTCTTTTACTTTTGCCAAAATAGCTGAAGTTCTTCACCCCTATTCAACCTATTAGCCAGCCTTGCACCTAAATACACCCTTGCGCAAATTAATTGAAAAAAAAAACACTTTAGTTTTCTTTCTTTCAGTGACAGGGTGTAATCGATGTCTGTTTTTTTTCTTCAGATTAGGTCATTTGCAGTGCTGTGCAGTAATATGAATCTATTTTCGGGATGCGTGATGAAGTTTGTTTGGCCTTGAAAAATATTGCGTTATCCGTGATTGCATCAGATTTTTATCCCACCTAGACACTATTGTCACGACTGTCGATCAGCTGTCCTACGGTCATTGTCTGCGATGGACGTTACTCCGAGGAAGCGTACGAAAAGTTGTAATACTTCACGAACACATTGGCTATCCTTATCAGTGGGCAAATCAAAGTACTATAAACTGGCTCGGAAACTCTACTGATTTAAATCCAATCAAGAATCTGTGGTCAATCTGAAAGGAACGACTTCATGGAATGGACATACGAAGCACTAATATGTGCATTGGGTTATGTTTCTATGGAAAAATACGAAAAAATTAAATAATAACGGAATTATCCGCTTTGTTTCAATTAATTTGTACAAGGGTGTAGTAATATGTGTAATATTAATATAGTAACATTAATATAGCAATATTAATATAGTAATATTAATGTAGTAATAATAATAAAGTAATATTAATATTGTAATTTTAATATATTAGGTTGGTGCAAAAAATAATGACGTAATAATGTCGTTTTTTGACGTACTTTTCTACGTCAAAAACGACATTCTTACGTCATTATTTTTGCACCGACCTAATAGTAATATTGTTAAAGTAATATAGTAATATTTATATAGTAGTATTAGTATAGTAATATTAATATAGCAATATTAATATAGTAATATCAATATAGCAATATTAATATAATAATATCAATATAGTAATATTAATAAAGTAATATTAATATAGTAATATTAATATAGTAATATTAATAAAGTAATATTAATATAGTAATAACTTAATAATTCTGATTGGTTCGATAAGGTCAAAATTAGCAACTGATTTAGGAAATGACTTAAAAATCTGTTGTTAACCGGGGCCCTTTAAAAGGGCTGTGGTGAAATAATTTATTACATGGAACCTTAACGTGGTCTGTTTTTATTTAAATTATTTGCTCTGGATTTACATTGAGCTCTCTGGATTTTATCCTCCTTAGGTTTACCTATACGGATTACCTAGTTTTCATAAACTATATATATATATATATATATATATATATATATATATATATATATTTGTGTGTGTGTGTGTGTGTGTGTGTGTGTGTAGTGTGTGTGTATGCATTTAGAAATAATTTATATATATATATATATATATATTTTTAAATTCTTCATAAAATATAAAGAGGAATCTGCAATGTTATTGGACTTGATCTGGTATCTCGACTTCTCTGTGCGTTTTCTATATATATATATATATATATATATATATATATATATATATATATATATAGAAATAAACTATATATATTTAGAAATTCTTGATAAAATATAAAGAAGAATCTGCAATGTTAAAGGCTTTGATCTGGTATCTCGGCTATCCTGCGCGTTTTCTATATTTTCGAAGTAATTATTGCACCTTTTCTGTGGTACCTAGACTATAAGAATCAATTGAAGTGCAGTACTAGATTGGCGGTTCGGTCTCATCATTTTACAGTTTGAATGGCTGGATTTAACCGTAAAATCTATACTAACAGTTTCTTTTCTCACACTTCTCACTTGTGGTACTCTCTTCTCGCATGCTTTCCACTCAGCTTTGATCTTCGAAAAATTAAACGCAATGTCAATTGTTACCTTCTGTCTTCTTAATTCATGTTCTTTTATTCTTCTCGTTCTTAAATAAAGTTTTGTTTTTCTCATAGTGGCTTTATTGATTTGACTGGGTGGGGTGTTTAATAATTATAAAAACTAAACAAGAGCCTTTCACATTGACATTCGATATACTGATGATACGAGACTAGTTTCAGAAAAAAAAATATTTGCCGTACAGAAACTGCATGCAAACGAATTTGAAAATACTTTCAGGAAACGAGGACTGAAAATAAACACAGCAAAATGGAACCGAAGAAGAAACGAAAATATTAAAAAGAACCCCCCAAAAAAAAAAAAAAAATAGATGGCGAAGCTGTTGGAAATGATATTTAGGATCAAGCATCCCGACTTCAGTCACTTTCTTACCGACGCGCCGTGGCTTCCCTCTGTCTTTTCTACAAACATTTTCATGGAAACCTGCCCTGGCGAATTTTCCTCCTTGGTGCCCCGACGACATGCATTTAAGCGTGCTACTAGATTGGCATCTAGGTCCCACCCTTTTACTGTTGGAATACCTAATGTAACTGCCACTTCTACACTCTGCCGACTACTATTTATATGGTGGAGATTTGCGTGTGAATAAAACAAGAATAACTATGGCTGCCATAAGGGAAAAAGATCGACGTGAAGACTGATGTAATTATCCTGAAAGAGATTAAACATCCCGAGTGTTCAATTCCACCAGGAACAGTGTACATGAAAAATGTGACGCGTTAAACAGCGACATTATCTCTGACTGGGACGACTTTTTTAGCGTTGCAGATATTTGGACATGGCCGACATCAGGTTCCACGCAGTTGCAGATACAGAAAGTGCACCATCATCAGCAGCAGAAACAAGAGCAGCAGAAGAAACAGCAGCAGCATTTAATGTTGTTTATTAACGTCACTTCTTCTTTAAGTGCCGTGTCCCCTCAAGACGTAGGCGATCATGGCTCTCCACAACCTGCTTTCCTTTGTAGTTCTTAATAAATGTTGTATTTTTGTTAATTCTCCTAAACTCTGTTCCACCATCCATTTACTCAAGCTCACTATTTGGGTGGCGCAATCTATGCATGACTAAAAAAACAATTGCCCGGGTACCATCGGAGATTGGTGTGGGAGAACCTTCTAATACACCGCGGACTGTTTGTTGGCCGTCCACGTTCAAGCAGTGGTCAGCCATCATCATTATATATATCTACAATATTCTTCTTTTATGGGTCGTGTCCCGTCAGGACGTTGGCGATCATCGCTCTCCACAACTTCCTCTCCTTTGTAGCTCTTAATAAATGATGTATTATTATCTTTCTTAAACCTTCTCCCGCCATCATTTTGCTCAGGTGTGTTGTTTGTCCCTCTGGTTCAGTGAGTATCAAATTTTCCAGGCCTTCTTTCCCCGTTATGGGTCCTAGACATTTCTATACTCTCTTCCTGGTGTTAAGTGTAACTTTACGTTTTGTTTTTGTTTTCTCTAAAGCTTCGTCGTTGCTCACATAATCGGCCCATGGTATCCCCAGCATCCTTCTGTAGAACCACTTCTCTGTTACTTTCAGGCTCTCCATCATCTTTGTTTAGCATCCATCTTCATATAGGAGGACATGTATCACGTAAGAGTTCAGTACTTTTTTTTTTGTTCTTAATATTCTGTTTAGGCATCTTTCGCAATCCCAATACGTATTCGGATTTCAGTGTCGCACTTTAGTCCTCTGTTAAAACTCTTTTCACATATTTAAACTGCTGTCAATACTTGATTTTGGTATCCCCAATTTGTAAGTTGCTTGTTGGCCTGCCCCTTTTGCTAACAACTGTGCATTCTATCTTCTTGCAATTAATGCTCAGTGTTTTCCTCTCATTCCTTCATTACCTGTTGTAGTTTCTTTTTATGTCTGCTATCGACACTGTCGTCTACATATTTTATGTTGTTAAGGTTGTAGCCGCCAATAATAAATTCTGGTAAAACTTCTAAGTCTTTCAGAATCGCCTCACTGTAATGGTTGAATAAATCCCATGTACAGTTTATGGTATTCTCAGCATCCTTCTGTAGAATCACATTTCTGTTGCCTCAAGTCTTTTCTTCATCTGTGAGGACATTGTTCAGGATTCACTGCCGTATAGGAGGATTGATATTGCATAAGAGTTCAGTACACTTTCCTTTGTTTCTCACGAATTTTTTTCTATGTCTTAATATATTGCTTAGATTTTGAAAGGCATCTTTCGAAATCCCAATGCGTCTTCCGATGTCACACTTTCCGTCCTCTGTTAAAACACTTTCCAGATGCCTAAATTTTTGTACTTACTTGATTGTGGTATCCCCAATTTGTAATTTGCACATTGGGTTTTTTTTTTTTTACTACCAACCATACATTCTGTCATCTTTCAATTGATGTTTAGCTATCTCTTCTTTGTTTACCTAAAAAAAAAAAAAAAAAAAGTTCAGTAGATATATAAAAATAGAAAGGTGTGTAAAACAAGGATGACTCTTCTCACCGGACTTATTCAGTCTATACAGTGAGGCGATTCTGAGAGAATGAAGTCCTACCAGGATTGTTGGCGGCAACAATTTTGACAGCATTTGATATTCAGATGATCTCTACCGAAAACCCTATTCTGCCAACCATTAGGTAGGTTATTCGTTGTTTTCCTCTGTCCCACATGCATTCAATATGCCTTGTGAGTGTCACATTTCCTAAGCCTTCTTTTCTCATTATGTTCTCTAGAAATTTCAACGATGTCTTTCGGGTGTTATGTATAAATATCCTTCTTGTTTCCATTTTCTCTACATCTTCGTCATTGCTCTCATCTTCAGTTTATGATATTCTCAGCATCCTTCTGTAGAATCACATTTCTGTTGCCTCAAGTCTTTTCTTCATCTGTGAGGACATTGTTCAGGATTCACTGCCGTATAGGAGAATTGATATTGCATAAGAATTCAGTACACTTTCCTTTGTTTCTCACGAATTTTTTTCGATGTCTTAATATATTGCTTAGATTTTGAAACACATCATTCGAAATCCCAATGCGCCTTCGGATTTCGGTGTCATACTTTCCGTCCTCTGTTAAAACACTTCCCAGATGCTTAAATTGTTGTACTTACTTGATTGTGGTATCCCTAATGTGTAATTTGCACGTTGGGATCTCCCTTTTGCTAACAACCAAGGATTCCGTCTTCTTGCAATTGATGTTTCGTTAACTCTCTCTTTCCCGTGTTAATTATGTGTTTTTGGTCTTTCTACCATACATACATTTAGAACGTTCGCATTCGGACCATGAGACCCGGGTTCGAATCTCACCACGATTGATTTTCCAGGAAGGAGATTTCTTGATGTTAACGGACTGGAGGGGAGACGATCCCGGCATGCGTCACCTTTGGAAAGTGCCTGAAAATCCATACCACGGGTTGACCCAAGCCTTGCGAATGAAATTGGGTAGACGGAACCCTTGGTGTCCGTCGTTAGCTGTGCTAGCACGAAATCACAAGTCATCGTGGCCGAGGGCTTGAGCGTGCTGGTTTTGTTCAAACGGTTGATCACGATAGGTAACCAGAAACTGTAACTAAGGTCTGCTCAGCATAGTTGCAGTATAAACCACGGGTGGGCTCTGTGGGTGTTGAATAAGCACAAATGTGCTTGAGCAAGCATCTGCAACAGGGATTGCCTAGCCGCCCTAGTAAACGGGTATCCTCGAATACGAGTGGCCAGCTATACATACCTTACATTTACACGTGCTTGTGAGGTAGGTTTCAATTGCCCCTCTTGCCTACTGTATATCCTGTGAGTATCAGATTTTCCAAGCCCTCTTTCCTCATTATGTAGGTTATGCATTGTTTTCCTCTGTCTCTCTTGTCTTCAATCTGTCCTGTGGGTGTCAGATTTTCCAAACCATCTTTCCACATTATGTAGGTTATGCATTGTTCTCATATGTCCCTCTTGCCTTCAATCTGTCCTGTGAGTTTCAGATTTTCTAAGCCCTCTTTCCTCATTATATGCCCTAGACATTTCAGCTGTCTTTTCCGGATGTTGAGTATAAGTGTCCTTTTTGATTCCATTACTTAATAAGTCCATGGTATCCTCAGTATCCCACTGTAGAACAAGATTTCGGTTGAGTCAAGTCTTGTAAGTTTTCTGGTAGATTTTTGTTGTTTTGTTTTTGGAATTTTTCGCATTTCTTTTTCTCACTTTTCATTCTGCTTCTCCTTCTTGCACTTCTTGACATTCATTTTCTTCTTTGCCTTTTCTCTCTTTCCCTTTCCGTTTCTTTTTCTTCATTTTTCTATTGATCCTTCCTCTCTTTCATTTATTTATTTCTTTACATCTACTTCTCCCCTCTGCTTTTTTTCTAATGTTAATGTTCTTCTTCTTCTTCTTCTTCTTCTTCTTCTTCTTCTTCTTCTTCTTCTTCTTCTATCTGTTCCCATCTCTTCCAATTGTTCAATATTTATCCATTCTTCTTCTTCTTCTTCTTCTTCTTCTTCTTCTTCTTCTTCTATCTGTTCCCATCTCTTCCAATTGTTCAATATTTATCCATTCTTCTTCTTCTTCTTCTTCTTCTTCTTCTTCTTCTTCTTCTTCTTCTTCTTCTTCTTCTATCTGTTCCCATCTCTTCCAATTGTTCAATATTTATCCATTCTTCTTCTTCTTCTTCTTCTTCTTCTTCTATCTGTTCCCATCTCTTCCAATTGTTCAATATTTATCCATTCTTCTTCTTCTTCTTCTTCTTTTTATTTATTCATTTAATTTCTTTCTTTCTTTCTTTCTTTCTTTCTTTCTTTCTTTCTTTCTTTCCGTCCATTTCATTTATTTATTCATTTAATTTCTTTCTTTCTTTCTTTATTTCTTTCTTTCTTTCTTTCTTTCTTTCTTTCTTTCTTTCTGGCCTTTTCATTTATCTATTCATTTAATTTCTTTCTTTCTTTCTTTCTTTCTTTCTCATTTATTCATTTAGTGTCTTTCTTTCTTTCTTTCTTTCTCATTTATTCATGCAGTGTCTTTCTTTCTTTCTTTCTTTCTCATTTATTCATGTAGTGTCTTTCTTTCTTTCTTTCTTTCTTTCTTTCTTTCTTTCTTTCCCTCCCTTTCATTTATTTATTCATTTAATTTCTTTCTTTCTTTCTTTATTTCTTTCTTTCTTTCTTTCTCATTTATTCATTTAATGTCTTTCTTTCTTTCTTTCTTTCTTTCTTTCTTTCTTTCTTTCTTTCTTTCTTTCTTTCTTTCCGTCCTTTTCTTTTATTTATTCATTTAATTTCTTTCTTTCTTTCTTTCTTTCTTTCCGTCCATTTCATTTATTTATTCATTTAATTTCTTTCTTTCTTTCTTTCTTTCTTTCTTTCTTTCTTTCTTTCTTTCTTTCCGTCCTTTTCATTTATTTATTCATTTAATTTCATTCTTTCTTTCTTTCTTTCTTTCTTTCTCATTTATTCATTTAGTGTCTTTCTTTCTTTCTTTCATACTTTCTTTCTTTCTTTCTTTCTTTCTTTCTTTCTTTCTTTCTTTCTTTCTTTCCCTCCCTTTCATTTATTTATTCATTTAATTTCTTTCTTTCTTTTCTTTCTTTCTTTCTTTCTTTCTTTATCTCCTTCTTTCCTTCTCATTTATTCATTTAGTGTCTTTCTTTCTTTCTTTCTTTCTTTCTTTCTTTCTTTCTTTCTTTCTTTCTTTCTTTCTTTCTTCTGCTTGATTCATTTTTTTCTTCCATGCATTTTGCCTCACAGATTTAATACTTTTTCGCAGCTTTAATTATTTCATAACATTTTTTGTTTTAAATTTCTCATAAAGTTACTTCTTGATATTTAATTTTAGTCCCCCCCCGCAAAAAAAAAAAAAAAAAAAAACCCAAAAAAAACAACTAAAACTCTTTTCCCCGTTTACTATTTTATTCGGAAATCTTTGCACTTTGACCTTTCTAGAGTTTCAAATTGGAACACAAATCGTCTTCATCCGCCATTTTCATGTTTTTTTTATTTTTCTTATCTGCATTAAGTTTCTTTAACTTTTTCGCCTCATTGTTCGGTGATTTCGAAGGCAAATTTTTGTTCCATATGAAATTTCTTTTAACTGCCTAGACTTTTTGGTTTTCTTTTTAACCGTTTTAGAAGCTTGTTTACTAATGCAAAAGGCCTTGAGAGGTCAAGGCAAAAAAATAAACACAGCTACATTCCGGAACAAGGAAGCGTAGACTACAATTTCCGGTTCCTGTTTTGCAATCGAGTCGATAAAGGAAACAAGAAGGATAGCGGGGGGGTTAAAATGAAAGGAAAGGAAAGGTAACGAAAAGAAAAGAAAAGAAAGAAAGAAAGAAAGAAAGAAAGAAAGAAAGAAAGAAAGAAAGAAGGTATGGAGAAAGTCGAAGGAGAAAGGGATACGGAAAGAAAGGAAGAAAAACGGAAGACGGAAAGAAGGGAAAAAGA
>CAHIKZ030001004.1:190000-215000 GCA_903632075.3 Acanthosepion pharaonis | reverse complement strand
GATATCACCGAGCTCGTAGGCTCGGCCAAAAATAAAGCCTTTGAACGCGCCTAGACGGGTTCAGGCCCTGTCTACATACTCGGACGAAACCTTGCCCTTCGGCAAAGCCTCCTCCGGGTTCCTCATTGCTAATGCAGAGAGTTCGACAGACGTCGCTTACAGTCAAAGTCTGTATCACGATTCAGATAGACTCGAAGGACTATCTGTCTTAGTATTTATCGATCCATCCACGAGGATTGAATATGGCACAAGGCCGGTTTAATGTGGGTATATCCGAGACCGAATGCACGGCCAAAAAATATAGCCTTTGAACCAGCCTACACGGGTTCAGGCCCTGTCAACCTCCCCGGACGAAACCTTGCCCTTAGGCAAAGCTTCGTCCGGGTTCCTCTCTGCTAACGCAGAGAGTTCGACAGACGTCGCTTACAGTCAAAGACTGTATCACGACTCAGATAGACTCGAAGGTCTATCTGTCTTAGTATTTATCGATCCATCCACGAGGATTGAATTTGGCACAAGGCCGATTTAATGTGGGTATCTCTGAGCCCGAAGGCTCGTCCAAAAATATAACCTTTGAATCCGCCTGGACGGGTTCAGGCCCTGTCTACCTCCCCGGAAAAACCTTGCCCTTCGGCAAAGCTTCGTGCGGGTTCCTCTCTGCTAACGCAGACAGTTCGACAGACGTCGCTTACAGTCAAAGACTGTATCACGACTCAGATAGATTCGAATTTTATCTGTCTTAGTATTTATCGATCCATCCACGAGGATTGAATATGGCACAAGGCCGGTTTAATGTGGGTATCTCCGAGCCCGAAGGCTCCGCCAAAAATATAGCCTATGAACCAGCCTAGACGGGTTCAGGCCCTGTCTACCTCCCCGAAAGAAAACCTTGCGCTTCGGCAAAGCTTCGTGCGGGTTCCTGTCTGCTAACGCAGACAGTTCGACAGACGTCGCTGACAGTCAAAGACTGTATCACGACTCAGATAGACTCGAAGGTCTATCTGTCTTAGTATTTATCGATCCATCCACGAGGATTGAATATGGCACAAGGCCGGTTTAATGTGGGTATCTCCGAGCCCGAAGGCTCGTCCAAAAATATAACCTTTGAACCCGCCTAGATGGGTTTCAGGCCCTATCTACCTCCCCGACGAAACTTTGCCCTTCGGCAAAGCTTCGTCCAGGTTCCTGCTAACGCTGAGAGTTCGACAGACGTCGCTTACAGTCAAAGACTGTATCACGACTCAGATAGACTCGAAGGTCTATCTGTCTTAGTATTTATCGATCCATCCACGAGGATTGAATATGGCACAAGGCCTGTTTAATGTGGGTATATCCGAGACCGAAGGCTCGGCCAAAAAATATAGCCTTTGAACCCGCCCAGACGGGTTCAGGCCCTGTCTACCTCCCCGGAAAAAACCTGCTTCACGGTCAATACTCTGCCCATACCAAACAAGCTGACATAGATAAACCCCGTACCGTTCAGTGGATACTTAGTGAGGAGTTAAATGTTGAAACTGAAGGTTTTATTCTTGTTGCACAAGACTAATGCTTGCTAATTTGTAATTACAAAGCACACATACGGGAAAATTGTTTTAGCCCAAATGCAGATTCTGTGATAAATATCCAGAAAGAATTGACCATTTTGTATCAGGTTGCACGGTATTGGCACCCACTGAATATGAAACACGGCATGGCAGAATTGGCCAATATTTGCAATGGGAAATTTGCAACGTTTTAAGGAAAGGAAACTGTAAAAAACTGGTATGAACATCGTCCAGATCCGGTTATGGAGATAGGAACTGTAACAATTTTACGGAATTTTACAACAGACACATTGAGAACAATCAAAGTTAATTGCCCAGACATCGTGATCAAAGACCATAAAAACAGAATGTACTTTCTTATTGACATGGCATTCCCTGTAGATAGTAACATATCTTTGGATATTTTAAAAATCTATCAAAATATAAGGACCTTGAAATCGAAATCGAAATCGCAAAAATGTGGCAGATGAGGAGATTAACAGTTGTAGTTGGAGCCCTCAGATTAATTGGAAAAGTTCCGATAAACTCTCTGAAAAGATTTCTGGTAGACCAAATCTTAAAGAAATACAAAAAAAAAGTGTACTCCTAAGTACAGCCCACACCTTACTATGTATCTATGTAAAATATATGATCTTAGGCGCTTGGTTTTATTTTCTCTTAAAAATACTCAGTGAAAAATGTCATGATACCATTTCTGACCTTAGGTCTCTGGTTGGGACCCGGAAAGAAATAGGTATACACCAGCAACATTGGTTGAGACAAAATGGGATCAATAAACTTTCATGGCCAAGACAGTCCCCGGATATTAACCCTATTGAACACCTTTGGGGCATATTAGATCGAAAACTCTGCAAAAAGAACAGGAAGCCATCTTCTAAGCCCGAACTTTTAGGATTATTTCGTCAAACATGGCAAGAAATCCCTCAAGATGATATTCATGAACTCATCGCTAGCATGCCTAGAAGCATCCTTGCATCAAAAAAAGCAAAAGGGATGTCAAGCAAGTATTAGTTATTAAATTTATGACCATTTATAATTACTTCATTTGTATGAATTACTTGTTTAATAAAATAAACGTTTTTTGAGCGTCTATTCAATTCTGTCATGTCTGTGTGTGTATACATATATATATATGTACATACATACATATATATATATATATATATATATATATATATAAACTAACTGATTTAAAATATGCTTTCTTCGCTACGCAGGAATTACCATGTTTCAAAAACCGAAGCAAAAAACTTCAAATTTAATTATATAATTAAATTAAAAGCATTAGTTCTGTGTCATCTTCAAGTGAATTTTGGAAAAACTCATTTTGAAATTTACTGAGTTTTAAACGCACATACAATTCATAATTTTTTGTTTCCAAGGATATATAGAAATCCAATCATTTAGACAGGGGTGGTAGCGTGTTCATTTGTATTAACTATTATTGTATCAATTATGAGTTACATTCGAAAAAGTGGTTAAGTTGAGGGAGGGTAGGAGGTGCATTTTTCAACGAATTTTGTCATCGGTTCAACGCATGTCGTCTGGTTACTTAATGTTTTTTTCTTTTTATTATAATTCATATATATATATATATATATATATATATATATATATATATATTGTCTGCTGATTTTTTTTCATTTTCCTTATTTCTTTTTATATTAAGTTAAAAATAATTTATTTGGTGCTAGGTCGAGTTTTTCCTTCTCTGCATGTATATATGTATGTACAGTGCAACCCGGATATAAGAGAAACCCGGATATTAGAGACTTCTTCTCCGGTCCCAACAACTCTCTTATATCCGGGTTACATTGTATATACTTACCTGGCACATATCAGAGGGTATCCCCCAGACGAGGCTCTGCCGAAGGGCAGTGTCTCGTCTCGGGAAACTGACTCCGTTTTTACGTGCTCTATAGGGAATTTATGCCTGAGCTTACGGGCTAGGATAACCCACATAACTCGGCCTTGTGCCTTATCTTGCTGCATGGGGCAGCGCTTAAACAAATAATTATGTACGTATATACACATCTGTACGCGTGTGTATGTGTACATGTGTAGAATGTTATGGATATTTCTCCTTTTCACCCCTTTTCTTGTCTCGTTATACTCTTACTCTCTCAGTATTCCTTTTCTTTCTTTTTTGTTCTTTCTCAGTTCTGAGTGTCAAAGATAATGTAACAATGTTATTTCCGGTGTCATAGACAGGACTTACTGGCTTCTGTCAGAGGGTATCCCCCTGATGCGTCTTGGCCGAAGGGCAGAGTCTCGTCTTGGGAAACTGACTCCGTTTTTACGTGGTCTATAGGCGTTTTTTTGCCCGAACCTACGGGCTCGGATATCCCACTTTAAACTCAGCCTTGTACCATATATTGCTACGTGGGGCAGCGAGTAAATAATTATACTTTTTAAATCTAATTTTTTTTTTTTCGAATATTCTAGAATTTTCTTAAGTTTTGAAAATATAGGTATATTCCGTTTTTTTTTATTTCTTGTTTAAATAATTTTTTTTTATTTTATGCGTAAATATGTGTGAATCTGTGTTGGCAAAAAACTGTTTAAAACTAAGAAACAGATTAATTACAAACTTCATGAAGCAATTTTATGCGCATTTTTAAAGTCAATTCTAGAGAAAACTATAATTCAGATAGGTTAGGTACGATAGAATTTAAATACAGTGTTACCCGGATATAAGAGAGTTGTCGGGACCGGAGAAGTCTCTTATATCCGGGTTTCTCTTATGTCCGGGTTTGGTCTAATTTATATACATTGACACAGGCTCTAATTTGGAACCAGAGAAAATCTCTCTTATATCCGTGTTTCTCTTATATCCGGGTCTCTTATATCCGGGTTACACTGTATATGTGTATATATATATATATATATATATGTGTGTATATATATATATGTGTATATATATACAGTGTAACCCGGATATAAGAGGGTTGTCGGGACCGGAGAAGAAGTCTCTTATATCCGGGTTTCTCTTATATCCGGGTTTCTCTTATATCCGGGTTTGGTCTATTTTATATACATTAACACAGGCTCTAATTTGGGACCAGAGAAAATCTCTCCTATATCCGGGTTTCTCTTATATTCGGGTTTCTCTTATATCTGGGTCTCTTATATCCGGGTTACACTGTAATTATTAAATATAGGATTTAAGTAAAGAATAGAAAGAAATGTTATCTTTTCAAATAAAATAATAATTCTAGATTTTAAAAAAATAATAAAATATATAATTTTAAATAAATTAATTCAAATAATCGAAGAGAAAAATCTGTAGAATTAACACAGAAAGCGTTGAATGAATAGATTTAAAAAAAAAGTTTCTTTTTAACCTTAGCCAATCAAAAACTCTCATTTTGAGCAAAATAAATAATTAATTTTATTTTCTTAGTAAAAACCAAAAAAATTAAAACAATACCAAATATGATTACCAAATGCTTTCCAGGCTGAAATTAGAAAAATATCTTATGGTTTTAGAATTAATCAAATTGCTAACGTTCGACTCTGAATAAAATATTGAGCAATTTCAAATCGATATATAAATAATCAATTACGCGAATATTGCGTGATAAATAATTTTAAATAAAACGATTAAAAAAAAAAAAAATGGCGGATGGAACCAATGAAAGTGAATCTACTTTTTTCAAAGTAAACATCGGTGGATGAGTTCTAATAAATTTAACGTAGAACATAAAGACATTGAACATAGGATTGGTTGAACTAGGGGTACGTTTTTTTTTCTGACGATGGTGAAATGCTTCTTCTTCTATGTGTCGGATCATAAGCGATCATGGCTGTCCACAACCTTCTATCACGTGAAACTTTTATCAGTTTTTTTTCTCCCTTTGCTAAGGCGCCTATATCCCGTTTCGACATACATACAAGCAATCTCGTCAGGTAAGTGCACATCTGTGGCGAACTTCACCACATTAATTTAACTTTAGATTAGGAAACAAAACTGACCTGAAAAAGAATAGGCAAAAGACATCATTAGACATAAAATATGTATTTAACAAGATGTACAATATCAAACAATGATGTGAAAGAAAGCATGCATTTAAGTAAGAAAAGGTTGAATAAAACAAGAGTTGTCTCTCTTTAACTATTATTTTCTATTTCAAAGTTCACTGAAAGAAAGTTTGTGATAGTTTCTTGTAATAAATGTTCTCAACAGTTTTGCTGTATAAGAAAATATTATGTGAGTGTAAGGAATGTTCAGCATGTGAGTGGTGGCATGAGTGAGAAGATTGGCATATGGTTTCAACTGTTGTGGATTCAACTGAAATCTCACTAATTATGTAAAAATATTTCTTGCTTATATAGGTGACTTTTGGGGCGCACCCACCTTCTGATCAGAATGGACTGATCTCTCTACTACTAATAGGACAGTTCTATAGAGTTCTGGAAAGATCAGGTGACCATCACACTTCCGTCTCTCTACCGGAAGATACAGTTGGACTTTATACTCTTTCTGATTGTTACTGACTAACCTGCGTTCGTTTGACTACTAATCTCTCTGTTGTAAATACCTCTTCAGATATACCAGTATTTTTCCCTACGTATGTATTTGTCCTTATTTCAATACACGCACGGGGAAACACTCAACATCTCAACAGTGACCATAGGCTCTGAATCGCTGCGTGGGAAGAGTTATTCTTCACGTGTAGACAATCTGATTGGTTGGCATTGACCAATCAATGAGCGAGCTTTGGGGAGACTCAAGAAAGTTTCTCGGATCCGTTTCTCCCAAAAGTAAACAAAATTGACTGCATGAAAATAGAGCGATTACAAAATTGTCGCATTGCTGCGATGTGAAAATTGTCTGTAATAACGTAGTGGTGATTTATTAACTAATGAATGCTTGTCGTGGTATGTGATTTGTATTTATGTATACACGTATGTGTGTGCGATGTAGATCTGCACACATCTATGCTCATAATTTTCACTTTCAACTACCTTCCCTTTCATTCTTACGACATACTTCATCCAGGATAACAATTTAAAGAAGAACCCTCTACCAGAAAACCTCTACACTAACAATATTCACCTCTCTAAATTAAGGGTCAATCGCTATCTATCCTCCCTATTCTCATAACCTTCACTTCCAAACACCTTCCCTATCGTACATACCATAGACTTCATCTATGATAACAATTTCAACAAGCACCCTCCTACGAGTAAACCTCTAAACTAATCAGAAAATTAAGGATCAGTCTTTATCTATCCTCCCTATCCTCATAATCTTCACTTCCAACCACCTTCCCTTTCATTCTTAACATATGCTTCATCCATGATAACAATTTGAAGAAGAAGCCTCTAGCAGAAAACCTTTACATTAACAATATGAACCTCTTCAATTCAAGAATCCTTCGTTATCTACCCTCCCTATCCTCATAATCTTCACTTCCAACCACGTTCCCTTTCATTCATACCACATGCTTCATCCGTGATAACAATTTCAACAAGCATCCTCTACGAGTAAACCTCTAAACTAATAATAAAATTAAGGATCAATTTTATATATCCTTCCTATCCTCATAATCTTCCTACTTTCTACAGTAACATTCAAAATTGCTTTCATTTAATCACTACAGAGAAACTATGCTGTCTGCATTTTTCTGCTTGTCATTAACATGGCTGTCGCTAAACTCCTGGTGAGCAATATGTTACACTTTCTTGGGTTCATATTTTCTACTGATATGAAGTGGGGCAGCTCTATTGAACTAATTGCTAAGCCTACAGCTAGGAAAATTGGTACATTTTCTCGTGCCAGACGGCTGTTCTCATTGGAATCAATCTCAAAAAGATGAGGACAATAGTCGGAATATAAATAGTGGCAATAAGGATAACACCTCATGCCTGAAATTCACTCAGAAATATCGAAACATTGTGATAAAAACAAGAGAGATGAAGACAATAGACTGAATGTAAATAGTGTAAATAAGCATAACTCCTCATTCCTGAAATTCACACAGAAAAATCGAGATTTTGTGATAACAACAACAAAGAATCCTTGGGATCTTCAGCATCCTTCAGTAGAACCTCAATTCTGTTGCTTCTTCTTCTTCTTTTTCTTCTTCTTCTTCTATATACTTTGTCCCTTCAGCACATTGGCGATCATGACTCTGCACAATTTCCTGATCTTTTTAGCTCTTAATAAATTTTTGTCCTTTTGTTTTCTCTCCTAAACCCTGTCCCACAATCGACTTACTCAAACTCGCTAGGGGCACCTCGGCGTGGTGTAATGGTTAGCAAGCTTGTCTCGCAAAAACTGTTACGACTGACTGGTGAGTTCGATCCTCATTGGGTACCCCATAGTTTCGGCCTTGTGCCACATCTAAGCAATGCTTAGCAAATCAATACTCAAACTCGCTAGGGAGGTTATGCGTTGAATTCTTCTGTCCTTCTCGCCTTCAATATGTCTCGTGAGTATCAGATTTCCCAAGCCCTCTTTCCTCATTGTGTTGGTTATGCGTTATTTTCCCCTGTCCTTTTTGCCTTCAATATGTCCTGTGAGTATCAGATTTTCCAAGCCCTCTTTCCTCATTGTGTTGGTTATGCGTTATTTTCCTCTGTCCTTTTTGCCTTCAATATGTCCTGTGAGTATCAGATTTTCCAAGCCCTCTTTCCTCATTGTGTTGGTTATGCGTTATTTTCCTCTGTCCTTTTTGCCTTCGATATGTCCTGTGAGTATCAGATTTCCCAAACTCTCTTTCCTCATTGTGTTGGTTATGCGTTATTTTCCTCTGTCCTTCTCGCCTTCAATATGTCCTGTGAGTATCAGATTTTCCGAGCCCTCTTTCCTCATTATGTGTCTTATGTGTTGTTCTCCTCTGTCCCTCTTGTCGTCAATCTGTCTTGTGAGTATCAGATTTTCCAAGCTTTCTTTCTTCATTATGTGCTGTAGAAATTTTAACTATCCCTTCCTGGTGTTAAGTATAAGGGTCTTTTTATATTTCTATTTGCACAAAAACTTTGTCATTGTTCAGATGTTCGGTCCATGGTATCCCCAGCATCCTTCAGTAGAACCTCAATTATTCTTCTTCTACTTCTTCAACATATCTTGTCCTATCAGGAATTTGGCGATCATGGCTCTCCACAATTTCCTGTTCCTTGTAGCTCTTAATAAATTTTGTCTTTTTCTTTTCTTTCCTAAACCTTGTTTCGCCATTAATTTACTTAGACATGCTAGGCAGGTTTTGCCTTGTTTTCCTCTGTCCCTTTTCCCCTTAATCTGTCCTGTGAGTATCAGATTTTCCAAGCCTTCTTTCTTCGTTATTTATCCCAGAGATTTCAGCTCTGTCTTCCGCATGTTAAGTATATATTTTCCTTTTTGTTTCCATTTTTTTTTCTAAAACCTCGCCGTGTTCGGTCGATTGTATCCTCAGCATGGAGCTTACATTTGACATTAATGTTAACTTTCCAGTGACACTTAGATATTTTTTTTCAGTTTTTGGTCGAACCATTTGTCTTTGTAAACGTTTGCTCACGTTTTGCAATTATAATTTTCAATTACAACATAAAGTTTCTTGGAGTTTTAGTAATGTGAAAAATGGGAAAATCCTGCCAAATTCCTAAAACTTTTGGCATATCGACAGTGTGACATATGGTCGAGGGTAGGAAGGAGGATATGAAATGTCCTGCACATTAATATTGCAGATATTTTCGTAAATCCCTTCATTGTATTATGTGACGTGTCACTTCAGAACGTGATATGAAAAGGTCAAGATAGATAGATAGATAGATAGATAGATAGATAGATAGATATGAAAATGCTTAGATAGATAGATAGATAGATAGATAGATAGATAGATAGATAGATATGAAAATGCTTAGTTAGATAGATAGATAGATAGATAGATAGATAGATAGATATGAAAATGCTTAGCTAGCGAGATAGATAGATAGATATGAAAATGCTTAGATAGATAGATACATAGATGTGAAGTAACAGAGCCAGCTAGCTAGATAGCTAGATAGATGTAAAGTGACAGATAGATAGATATGAAAAGGCTTAGATAGATAGATAGATAGATAGATAGATATGAAAAGGCTCAGATAGATAGATAGATAGATAGATAGATAGATAGATAGATAGATAGATATAAAATATGAAAAGGCTAGATAGATAGATAGATATGAAAATGATAGATAGATAGATAGATAGATAGATAGATAGATATGAAAATGCGTAGATAGATAGATACATAGATGTGAAGTAACAGAGCTAGCTAGATAGATAGATGTAAAAATGCGTAGACAGATAGATAGATATGTGAAAACAGAGCTTAGATAGATAGATAGATATATAGATAGATAGATAGATATGAAAAGGCTTAGATAGATAGATAGATAAATAGATAGATAGATAGATATGAAAAGGCTTAGTTAGACAGATAAATAGATAGATAGATAGATAGATAGATAGATAGATATGAAAAGGCTCAGATAGATAGATAGATAGATAGATAGATAGATAGATATGAAAATGCTTAGATAGATAGATAGATAGATAGATAGATAGATATAAAAATGCTTAGATAGATAGATATGAAAATGCTTAGCTAGCTAGCTAGCTAGATAGATAGATATGAAAATGCTTAGATAGATAGATACATAGATGTGAAGTAACAGAGCTAGCTAGCTAGATAGATGTAAAGTGACAGATAGATAGATATGAAAAGGCTTAGATAGATAGATAGATAGATAGATAGATAGATAGATAGATAGATAGATATGAAAAGGCTTAGATAGATGCAAAATGATGGATAGATATGGAAATGCTTAGATAGATAGATAGATGGATAGATAGATAGATAGATAGATAGATAGATAGATAGAGAGACAAACAATTATATAGATAGTAAGAAGGAAGGAAGGAAGGAAGGAAGGAAGGAAGGAAGGAAGGAAGAAAAGTAAGTATGTACATAGATATGAGCACACTGTATAACTGTGTAGCTAGAGAAACAGATATGAAGAGTCTGTGGTAGAATATGGAATCGGAAAGAAAGAAAGAAAGAAAGAAAGAAAGAAAGAAAGAAAGAAAGAAAGAAAGAAAGAAAGAAAGAAAGAATTGAGTGGGGAGAGAAAGAAAGAAAGAATTGTACGAGGAAATAGAAATAGTAATAATCGTAATAATAGATGCAGATATTAAATCGCAAGATAGTGATCAGAGATCGATAGCTATGAACAGATTGAGAAAGATACTGGGTGTGAAATAAAAGGAGAAAGAAAAGAAGAAAGAAAGAGAATTAAAGAAAATAAAACTGAAATAGGAAAACTGTAATTAAAAAAAGCACTCAATCATTCAGGATATATATATATATATATATATATATATATATATATATATATATATATATATATATATATGAAATAGAAATAAATATAATGTAGGTAAATAAAGATATTTTTTTCATCTGTCGGTAATTTTTCTTTTGTCTGTTTTGTATTTAACAAAAAATAAAAAATAAACTAAATATTAATCACGTCAGCTTTAAGAATGCCCCAAGAGGAAAGAAGTGGTATTTCCAAAACTGTTTGGCATGTCTCGGTGGAATTTCGGGAGATTCGGTAATGGGGAAATTCCACAGTTTTTTTGGGTTTTTTTTTTTTTCATATTCAGCTTAATCCACATGATTTTCGTGACAGAAGTCAGCGTAAAAAAAAAGATGTCAGAGAAAAGCAGAAAGAAAGAAAGAAAGAAAGAACGAAAGAAAGAAAAAAAAAAAGGAAAGATTTCTTTTCTTTTTTTTCGTTGGAAGGAAGATATGGAGAAAATCAAAGGAGAAAGGAATACTGAAAGAAAGGAAGAAAAGGCCGAAGACAGAAAGAAGGGAAAAAGAAGGAAAGATAGGGAAGGGTAAAACAGAAGAGTAAAGAAAGAAGGAAAGAAAGAAAGAAAGAAAGAAAGAAAGAAAGAAAGAAAAGAATGAAAGAAATATAAAGATTTATATTATTAGAATAACAACGAAAGAAAGAAAGAAAGAAAGAAAGAAAGAAAGAGGACATGGATAAACTCAAAAGAGAAGGGAATATTGAAAGATAGGAAGAAATAAACAGAAAACAGACGGAATGAAGGAAAAAGAAGAAAAGCTAGGAAGGAGACATGTAGGAAAGGGAACATTGAAAGAAAGAAAGAAAGAAAGAAAGAAAGAAAGAAAGAAAGAAAGAAAGAAATGGAGAAACTGAAAAACGAAAAGAATATTGAAAGAAAAGAAGAAGAAACGGAAGGCGGAAGAGAACAAAAGGCAGGAATGCTTAAAAGAAAGAAAGAACGGGTGTATCATAGGAGGGAGGCGAACCCGGGGCTTATTGTCGGTAAATCGAACCCGGGTTTCATGATTAGGAAACGAACCCCACGGAAAGTGAACACGCCTCTTATTATTGGAAAGCGAAACTGAGTTGCATTATTCAAAAGCAAACGTATTTAACCATTCCGCCACCCGAAAAGAACGTCGAAGGTAATAAACCTGTTTGATTAATACAAATCCCCCCTCTCTCTCTCTCTCTCTATATATATATATATATATATATATATATATATATATATATATATATATATATATATATATATATATATAAATATAAGAACGGTAAGATATATAATCCGGTGTTCTTATAGATATTTTTAATATAATAAATTAATTGATTTATATATCCGAAAATTATTTTAAGACGTTTTTTTTATGTTTATACGTTCTTTTTATAGATACAAATATTTAAGTAAAAGCTCTGCTTTTAATAAAACAGTATTAACGACATTTGCCGCCCTGAATGTCCGAGAAATTGTCATAGAAAATATGCGTCCTCCGACAGGAATCGAGCCTGTATCCTATGAGGAACCGTTATATAGCCTGACGTGCTTTAACCGATTTAGCCACAGAAGAGCGTTTCGGTTACCAGGGTCGATTTTACCGTTTTTAAAACTACAATTCTCCATGATTTTCTCTCGTACATTTATATCTGCTCGATGCGCATCCCCCACGCAGGAAAAAAAGGAAATAAAAAGAGCATATAAACATAAAAAAATGTCTTATATATATATATATATATATATATATATATATATATATATATATATATATACACTAGCAGTAGAGCCGACGTTGCCCGGGGATGTAACAGTAAGAGAGAGATCAAGTATCCACCATCATAAAGACTGAAAAATAAAATTGACAAAGATGATTGTTTAAGGTTGACGGACACGCATGTCTTATATAGTTTTTTTTTTTCAAACCCAAACTCAAACAAAAACATTGTTTTCAAGCGTTATGAGTCTACCGATTGAATAGCATTTTATTATAAACAATTGTCTTGTAAATGGAATTTTTAAAGCATTCTGAATGTAAAAATAAAGAAAAAAGTGTGCAAGACAATAAGAAACACTACCTGCCAAAATAAAGGGAAGTTTTGTTGAAATCGGTTGAAAAATGTAGGAAATACTATCCCATATATAAACGAACACACACACACAAAAACAACCTGGTTTTTTTAATGAGTATAACTCGATATGAGTTGTCCCCCTTTCATTCTCGCGATTAATCGTGTTTTCAAATTGATTTCATGCAAAAACAATTGTGTTTTTCCAATTTCTGGCGCTGTCAGAACGACCGCAAAGTAATTTTACGTAGTCCTGTGAAGTTTTGTTGAAATCGGTTGAAAAATGTAGAAAATCCGATCCAATATATAAACGTACACACACACCACACACACACACACACACACACACACACACACACAATCTGCGTTTTATATATGTAATATATATATATATATATATATATATATATATATATATACTTGGATTGATGTAAGTTTATGATCCTGGGATTCACAGCCTTGCGATCGTCAAATATGATTGCTCTAACACTTATATTGAGTGCTTTCCAATCAGTACCGCGCATCTATATATATATATATATATATATATATATATATATATATATATATTAAGCAGTATGCATAATAAGTATAAAGGTTTTTGTTTTAACCTATGGAACGTTATTGAATAGAATAGTCATACGAAGGTTGTTAATGAAGGATAATACTTAGGACAAGAACAGCACATATAAGATTTACCAGTGGTGCGTAGAAGAAGTTGTCATTTGCTAAAAGTGAGTCAAGTGAATTCCACACTGGATCTCCAACTGCAGACAAACATACAGTATTTACTACTCTAATCATGAGAATGAAGATGTAACCATTATCGTTCGTAGCTATGATTCAACAGTTTTCAAGGCTCTTTTATTTATTTATTTAGGTTAATTTATTTTACGTGTTCCTTATTTTCATTTTTTATTTCATATGTTTTGGTCTGGGAACATAAAGCCATGTATTCGTCCAATTTTTGGATTGATTGCCGTAGTCTTTTCTGTTATTTTCGCGGGGGACATTTTTTGATTTGTTTATTATTTTATTTATTTATTAGGATATTTTTACTTGTTTTTGCTTATTTATGCTTACTGTTATTAGTTCTAACGGTTATTTTAGCGGGAGCGAGTTGTTAAATTGTTCATTTATTTGGAATAATTTTTACTTTTTTTCTTATTTATTTACTTATTTTTTATTTATCATTTTACATATTTTTGTTAACTCTATTCGGTTTTCGATTTTTGAGTAACGTATTAATTTTTATCGTTGTATAGCAGATATAGGTATTTTCTCGTCCAATTTTTGGATTGATTGTTGTCGTCTATTCTAGCGGTTATTTTGCGGGAGTGGGTTATTAATTTGTTTATTTTTTACTTTATTAATTTATTAGACATATTCATAAAACATAACAATATACATTCAATTTATGTCCATCGTCTTTTTCATGTTGAATTGTATATGGTCTATGTTAATTATGTTTTATGAATATGTCCTGAAGATGGTCTATTAGACCGAAACGTCTGACGTTGGCATTAAACATTAAAACAGCATAATCGCATATTAGGATTTTTGTTTGTTTTTTCAGTATATTTTTCTTCATATATATATATATATATATATATATATATATATATATATATATATAAATATATGTATGTATCTTATCTATGTATACGTGTGTGAGTGTGTGTGTGTGTGTGTGCTTTTTTGTGTGTACTTTGCTTTTAAGTTGCATAAAGTAAGTGTGAGACAGGGAAAAATTGAATTGCAAGAATCAATCGATTATTTCATCAATTATTGCCAAGTGATTCTGATTCATTGTGGGGAAATCCTTGAAATGTCACAGCGAGTTTGCCAGATTTGTTTCCCGTTTTAGAATTTAATCTTTCAAAAACCTTTCACTTTGTCTTTGCGGAGCGGAACACGTTTGTCTTTTTGTCAATTTAATTCACCTTTCTAAATTTGTCGCAAAAGAAACAAAAAAAAACAAAAAAACAAAAACAGACAAAAAAGAAAAAGATTTTCATTGTTTGCATTCGATGAGCCTCTAACCGTGGAAGGCTGCATATGGCGGAATTGGAGATTTGATGTGAGGGAAGCTAGTGTCAATTTGTTTTTTTATTGCATTTATATTTTTTAAAAAAAATTCGTTTCGCTAAGTGAAGGAGCTTCTAGCAAAAAGAACTAAAATGAAAAAACTTCAATCTTTTAAAACATCCTAACACTTTTATAAAAAAATAAAATTAAATCTTAACACTTTGATAAAGTGGCAAATCATGAAAACTTTATATATATATATATATATATATATATATATATATATATATATATATATATATATATATATGTGTGTGGTCTTTTAAAATCATTGGTAAATAAAATATATCTGTAAAGACAATACTGAGGATCAACCAAAAAACCTAAAGTTTAAAATCAAGTTTGATAAATGAAAAAAAAAAGAAGCTTTATTGGAGATTTTATTTTAATTTTAATTTCAAGATAAAAGATTAAATTTAATATTCCTAATTAGCAAAATACTTTGCTATATTTCAAAAACTAATTTAAAATGACTCGAATCTTGTACCTCTTTTTCTATTAATCTTATTCTCCTTCCTATTTTCTTTCTCATTCTTTTTCGTATTCCTCTTTTCTCTTTCATTCTTAATCTTGTTCCTCTTTTTCTATTAATCTTATTCTCCTTCCTATTTTCTTTCTCATTCTTCAACGTATTCTTCTTTTCTCTTTCATTCTTAATCTTGTTCCTCTTTTTCTATTAATCTTATTCTCCTTCCTATTTTCTTTCTCATTTTTTTCCCTCTTCTTTTTAATTCTTCTTTTGTTTTTCTTTGCAATAGATTTTCTTTCTTATTCTATTTTCCCTTTCATATCTCATTCTAGTCCAAAAAGACTGCTTAAAATAAAATAATTAATCCGTGCCAACAAAGATCCCCCCCCCGAAATTCTTTCTTTGTGCCTGATGGAATATGAAAAGTGTCGTCCATTACAAGTTCCTGGAAAATGGAAAGAGCATCACTACAGACGTTTATATCTAGCAACTTCATCGGATAAACGAAGCATTATATCGAAAGTATACAGAAAGTTAACAGTTATTTACCATTATGACAATATACGGATACCCTCTTCAAAACAAACCCAAAGGGAAAAAAAAAAGAAAGATAATTCAGATTGCAAATTCTTCCATCTAGGGCCCACCCGAGAAACGCGATACCTAAGGTTTAGAAATGAATTTTAAAATATGAAAAAATCTTAAATTGACTGAAATTAGTTTTTTTCTTCTAAAACAGCTGATTGGCTCTCCTTTCAGTCGTCTCTTTGTTAAAAATCTTCCAAAAGTAAAATATACTTTTCTGAAACTTTATTTGAGGAATATTAACTGATTTAAAGTTTAATTAAGCTGATTTGGAGCAAATATTATTTATTTTAAGTTTAAAATATCACAGAAGAATTTTTTTTTTTAACACGAAAATAGCTGTGTTTTAACCCGCCAGCAGCTGTTTTGTCGTGTTGACAGCCTGATGACAGATCTAATGTCGTTCTACGGAAACTTTATCTGTAAACAGAATTTAAGAAAATCACCTGAGCCCCTTTTTTATATCATTTTTAAGTACTTAGTAATCTTAGAAATTTAGGAAAATATTCTTCATAATCTACTTTGTTATTGTATTTTAGAAACTTTGACTTTAAATTTACTATAATCGTTTTTTCATTTTCTGATAATGTCGAGTATGTTCGTCCGTACTTTTAAAAATCGTCACGTTTATACACATACAAAAAAAAATTCAAAATTCTTTTAATAATATTGATGTTTGATGATTTGTATTAAGCTTTGCCATATATGATTACTGAATATAATTTTCACTTAAAAATAATATCATCTAAAATGATGAAATTAATACAAAATTTTAAAAGATTTAAAACCTAATAAAATTTTCTACACCATTTACATCCACAGTGGATAAAGGCATTAGTTAGATCCAGTGACAGGACCCAAAGAGTGTGAGTTCAATACCCGGCTAAGGTAGTGGAGAACTTGGAGAGGGGAATTAACAGGAGATAACTGATAATTGACATCCATTAAACATAGCACGTCGAACTAGAACAGTCTACCCCAGCGAGAGAAATAAAGAGTTCAGTTCGACATTCCGACCAACTGAAGAAGGCCGGAGCGTACAACGGCCGAAACGTTGTAATCAATATGGCGACAAAGATGAGGACAATAGTCCGAATAATGTAAATAGTGTACACAATACTTCATCTCAGAAATATAGACAGATACTAAAAAAATTTAATTGAAATTTAAAAAAAATTAAAGCAGTTCTTGTAAACATTCATTATACATCTATTTTTTTTCTTAAGACAATAGTGTCCTTAATATATCTTATTTATAAAAGCAATTACAAGGTGTTTTAATTAAATGAATTAGATACTTTTATTGCATTTTATATTTTTATTCCGAGCAGATTTTCGGTAAATATCTCAGTAAATATACACAGAACAATCCTTGAGAACAAATGAATGTAGCAACATTCGAATGTACTCGGGAAGAAGTTTTCATTTGGCAATTTTATAAAAATTAAATAAAATAATATCATATTATTTAACCAAACATGTTTGAGAGACTTATTGCTGCCGAAATGCATCTTATATTTTTCTACATACAACATGTGAAAGCACGTGCGATACCCTGCCTTAGTCAGCCACTAACCAAGGGAGGTAACACAGTTTCGGTGTGTAAGGAGGTCGTACCACCCCTGGTACCACCAGCAATGTTTTTGTGTAGACGTGTCAGACGTTTTGCAACTGCAAGTCAGATTTTCAACCTTGCGTCAAAATCGTTAGCTTTTGATCGTTAACCAATACACTACGCGCTCGTAGCGACCGTTATGAATGACGTAGAATGGAAGGTAAACAAATGTGCTTAACGTCGGAAGTTGCATTGTTTTGCGAGCATGGTTTTAATTAACTTTGTTTATTTTGGATCTTGACACAGATCCAACTCGATGCGTGTTGGGCTGTGGTTTGGAGACGATGTGAAGCACCCTTCAGGCACCGGCCAGTGATGCCCACCTTCAAAAGGAAGGAAACGATTGACCATTTAATGAACCCACGGTACCCGATCTCAATAGGTATGTGTTGGTAAGGTAAAGAAAAAAAAATGCAAAAGAAAACAAATAATGAGTGTCAATTTCCGGTAGGAATAAGTCTGCAACAGATTCCTCTCTCAACCGCAACACTTGTAGCCAAAATCCAGTTCAACGACTGTCCGACGTAACAATCCAACAGGCCACGTAGAGACGGCAAAATTGGGTCACACCCCCAGCCTTCGCTTCTCGCCAACAAGAACGCCTCTGTTTCTCCCAAAAGACGGCTCGCTTTATACAGCCGAGGACCGACCATAACTTACACACGAATCACTAGCCAACGAGATTTCGCGTTAGTCATCCGAGACCACTTGTCATAAAACATGGGCGCCGCCATTTTGATTCGTGGACGTTTCCAAGGTAGGTCATTCTTTTCTATCCTCGTTCGTCCAGTATTTCATTTTGCCAGGGACTGTTGCCACATTTGCGTAAGCATCCACTATTCTGCTTATATATTACGCATGCCACTTGTTGCCTCTTAGAACGGCGAACTGTAGTCAGTTCAGCAGAACCCAGGACTGCTGCCTTTCAGTTCCGCTACAAGGTACCATATAACATGTCCAGCCCTTTTCCAGATCGCAGCGATTCGTAGCGGCTTTTCTTTCGCTCGTACACCTCCTCCCTGGAACCGTTAATTCTACTAACTGGACACACTTTGAATAGGAACACCCTACACGATCAGGGCATGCATCTGTCTGAATGATGTGTACCAGAAATTGAAGAAGGGTTCTAAAATTAACTAACACCCTCGCTGAATTTCCTCGAAATTCCTGATTTCTTCAATGACCATGTCTCGTTTTCTCTTTTGACCCTCTTTTATATATATATATATATATATATATATATATATATATATATATGTGTGTGTGTGTGTGTGTGTGTGTGTGTGTGTGTGTGTGTGTGTGTATGAAAATATATAGAAAATAAGAAGGAACTGGTTAGGTAAATAATCCAAAGTCCCTTAGTATTTTAGTTATTATTTTTAAAAAACAGTGCTCGATACAAAACTCTATACTGATACATATTATTAACACCCAACACTCGCCTACCCAATTTAAATCATTCTCCCTAGCTGTTACCATGGACATTTTGATTTCAATTTTTAAAACACGTAAATTTCAGATATACGTTATTCCCCCCCCCAAAAAAAAATTCGCTTGAAGATGGAACAGGGCTTATTTTAACTCAATTTAATTTAAATAATTATATTGAAGTTTTCGGCTCTTGTTTTGAAACATGAGACTTCTTATGTAGCGTTTTGGAATCATATTTTTAAATAAACAATTATATATATATATATATATATATATATAATTCTACTAACAGGATATACTTCTTTGAATAGGATCAGCCTACAATATCAGGACGTGAGTCTTTCTGAATGATGTGCACCGGAAATTTCAGAAGTGTTCTAATATCAACTAACACTCTCTAATAACAGGTCCCACCCAGTAGCGTCATGTCAGTTATTTGGGTCTTACTTATAAAAACGGATGTTGGGTTCTCTGGCCGTTACAGGCTGTTTGTTGGCTGCTTCATACTGTATACTAAGCCTATGACCACTTCCAGCACTTTGTTATGAAGCCACGTGTACATCTGCAATTATTGTTGGCATGCAGGGAGCACGTGGCGTAAAGTGCCTCGATCACCTTGACATAATGCGCATACATCGGTGCCAGTGGACCCCCACAACTTGAGGTTAGTCGTATTTGGTAGGAGGTCATAGATCACAGGAAGAATGATATTGCCAATGGCTCTATTCAAATCAGGTTGTTCCATGATAGCTTCATCGGATCAATATCACTCCATGTAGTCCAAGCACATTGTTTGGACCTGAGAAACAGCCGTAGCTGTTCGCTGTTCTTCCTCGAAATTCCTGATTTCTTCAATCACTATGTATCGTTTTCCCTTTAGACCCTGTTTATATATATATATATATATATATATATATATATATATATATATATATATATATATATATTTGTGTGTGTGTGTGTGTGTGTGTGTGTGTGTGTAAGCAACTATATGGATATAGATCCGATAGTATGAAGAAAAAATATATACAAAAAAACAAAAACTAAAACAATTATGCTGATTTAATAAAATATAATTAACATCATCTTTTCATGTTGAATTGATAATGTTAATTATATTTTTATGAATATGTCCTGAAGATGGTTTATTAGACCGAAACGTCCGACGCCACATATATTAATATTAAAAACAGCATAATTGCATATAAGATTTGTGTTTGTTTTTTCCGTATATATTTTTCTTATATATATATATATATATATATATATATATATATAATTCTACTGACAGGATACACTTCTTTGAATAAGATCACCCTACAATATCAGGGCGTGCGTCTTTCTGAATGATGTGCACCGGAAATTTCAGAAGTGTTCTAAGATCAACTAACACCCTCTAATCACGGGCTCCACTCAGTAGCTTCATGGCGGTTATTTGGGTCTTCCTTGTGAAAACGGATCTTGGGTTCTCTGGCCGTTACAGGCTGTTTGTTGGCTGCTTTACTCTGTGTACTGACTAAGCCCATGACCACTTCCAGCACTTTGCCATGACGCCACGTGTACATCGGCAATAATTGTTGGCATGCAGAGAGCACGAGACGTAAAATGCCTCAATCAACTTGATATAATGCGCATACATCGGTATCAGTGGAAACCCCCACAGCTTAAAGTTGGTCGTATTTGGTAGAAAGTCATAGATCACAGGAAGAATGGTATTGTCAATGGCTCTATTGCAAACAGGAGACTCCATGATAGCTTCAGTGGATCAATATCATCCCTTGTAGTCTAAGCACATTGTTTGGACTGAGAAACAGCTGTTCACCGCTCTTTCTCGAAATTCCTCCTTTCTTCAATCACCATGTGTCGTTTTCGCTTTGGACCCTATTTGTTATATATACGCGTATACGTATCCGAAAAAAAAACTAAAATTCGTTGTGCACTCTTGGAAGATAAGTGTGAATTTGTAAACAAAGACTATTACTACTAATAATACAAGGCTCTTCCCCTTCCCAGAATTAAGCTCTCTCAGTTATTGGTGAGTTTATTCACAGAATAAGTACGTAAAAATTCGCCTTTCTTTCAACCGTACACAGATTGCTTAGGGGGAAAATCTTCGACTGATGGCAAATCAATCGAGTTTCGATCCCATCTTGAAGTAGTCGGATACCCAACTACACTGATGAGCTGCAAAACAGTCTGTCTGAGGATGAAAACGCATACACACACACACATATATATATATATATATATATTTAAAAAAAAATTTTATAACATAAATATGTTATAAAAATCACTACAAAAGTAGCCATTTTGTTTCAACACTCGGTGTCTTATCAAGATGATGTTGAATGTAAAATAAATGGTTTTAAAAGTTTCGAATTAATTAACAATCCTTCACAAGGGGAAAACGTTGTTACAAAAGCTAGATGGACCAATCAAAAAATACAAGTATAGGAAAATTCAAAAGCTTGACAACGAAGTCATGTTATAGCTATATTCAGATGTTTAAAATATGGTAGTATTAAAAAAGAATTTATTCTAACCAATAATTACTAAATTATAATAAAATTAATATTAAAATTAAAACTGCTAATTTCAAAATCAAAATTTAATCGCTATTAAGTTTACAACTATAAACTAAAATTAGTATTCCTTTAACCCACCCTATATATATATATATATATATATATATATATATATATATATATAGGGTGGGTTGAAAGAAATACCTAACTTACACTAACAGCCTTAATTATTGGTCGATTTTCATAAAACCTGTTTTATTTTGAAAAAATAATGGTAGAAGTACAGTCAGTTAGTCAGCACACGCTTAGGCGATCATGTATCATTCGATACATGACTGACGAGGGAGATTTTTTCCCGCACTAGGTTGCCATTTCTTTCTGCGGTAGACCAGTTGCCATCCAAGGCTATGGATCCCAGTCTGTCCTGTTATTTACCTATAGCTGGGGAGAAAAGAACAGAATTCATACCTTTCCCAAGGTTATTTCACGTAAGTGAATGTAATGGATTCGAGCGGAATTTTACTCTTGTGTTCAGGCAGTTATGTTCCATGCGTGATACATGCTTAGGCGATCATGTATCTTTCAATACATGACTGATGAGGCAGATTTTTTCCAGCAGTAGGTTGCCATTTCTTTCTGTGGTAGACCATTGCCATTCAATGCTATGGAACTCGATCTGTCCTACTATTTACCCATAGCTGGGGAGAAAAGAAGAGGGTTTATACCTTTCCCAAGCACGTAAGTGAATGTAATGGATTCGACTGGAATTCGAACTCGGCTCTTTGATTCCTCAACCCGAGGTGTTGTCCATTACTCCACAGTGTTAAAATTCTACTTTTTACGTATGTTGTTCAAATCTGGATGTCAATGGCGGACCGATTCTCCTCATCCTGTACTCATCAGTTTGCAATGACAATGTCTGGTGGTTTTGGCATCTACTGTGCCACTATCTCTGCACTGTGTTACAGACTGTCACACTTTGTAAGAGGATGATAACTGAGCACGCTTATGCAGTGTCAGGCGTTGTGCCATACATTTGTCATTCAGAAATCAGTAATGAAAAAATTCTACCAGTTCTGGGACCACAATTTTTTTTTATTGTCGGGTAAATAGTAAACCCCGATGATTATATGAACGAGTCGATTATTATAAAGATTTCTAGATCAGACGTAGAAAGAAGAAGTCGTTTGGAGTCAGGCAGTTCGCTGTCAGATTCGCGACAGGCTTGTCGAACTCTCTGCTTTCGGGCAAAGTGGAACCCAGGCGAGTATATACCAACGGGTAGAGTCTCGTCTGGGGAGGTAGACGAACCCGACCCCATGTATGAGGGGTCTACGCGTAATTTTTGCCTGAGCTTACGGGCTCGGAATCGCCCCACATAAAACCGGCCTTGTGCAACGTCCTACCTTGTGGGAATGTTTGATAAATACCAGAAGACATTTGGAGTCAATCTTCAGACTAGGTAAGAGTCAGGGCTACTTGCTGAAGTATTACTTATAAATGCTACGAAGCACGTTATAACAGTGATTGAGGGATTCGAAACTGAGGCGATTTATAACCGTTGTGACGAGGATTCAGAACTCTTACGACTTATGACAGTGCTATGGGACCTTACCCATAATAACATAATGGACTATTTCATACGTAATAAATACTGCGCCACAAGAGGAAGCAGGGAGTTCAGTCTGGAGTCTGGAGTGAAGTCTGTCAGGAGTCTGTCAGTCTGTCAGAGTGAGAGAGTCAGTCAGTCGAGTCAGAAGTAGTGAGATACAGAGTCGTGTTCAGACAATTACTATTAAACCTGATTGTTCGTACTAACACTTTCTACCTCTCTGTATATATTCCTGTTTGTGATATATCTGTGTTATCCCATATCCGTATTTGAGTTCTTCTTTATTATCTTTATCTACCCTGGACTATCACCGTGGTACAAGGAACCGGACTATAACAGACAGTGACTAGGATTCAGAATTCTTACTTACTTTGGACGGTGACGAGGATTCAGAACTCTTACGACTTATGACAGTGACGAGGATTCAGAACTCTTACAACTTATGACAGTGACGAGGATTCAGAACTCTTACGACTTATGACAGTGACTAGGATTCAGAAATCTTACGACTTATGACAGTGACGAGGATTCAGAACTCTTACGACTCATGACAGTGACGAGGATTCAGAACTCTTACGACTTATGACAGTGACGAGGATTCAGGAATTCATACGAGTTGTAACGGGGTTTTACAAAGATTTTGGAAACTCATACTGAATGACCAATTACGGAAAATATATACTTTGGAAACAAGGATAAGAGTGACGACGTAAATTTTAACTAAGTTGGTTTTAAAAAAAATTGTTTTTTTCTCGTGTAGAAAAAAATCTCTTAGGTGTATGGAAAAAACATATTCTTGCGAATATGGAGCAAATTTTGGCTTCGATGTTTAAAATTCAACAAACATCAACAGAAACAACAACAACAACAAATTCAACAGTTGCTAGAATTACAAAAAAACGGCAACAAGAGTTGTTGGATATAAGTTTTGAAGAAAACAAAAATTCTTCAACGTCACTTACACCAGACACTGTCCAAAACACCATTTCAGAATTTGTATAAAATACTGATAAGGGAGTGACTTTTTCTCCGTATTGTCGTAGATATGAACAAATATTCAATCAGGAATGCGGCGGCTGGTAAGATGAGAGAAAATGAGTTGAAGAAAATAGTTCTGATAGAGTATGAAAAATACGGCAACTATATATTACCAAAAGAAAAAAAAAAAAACAAAAACAAAAAACAACTGAAATCGGGTTTGAAGACACGGTACACATTCTGACAAGAGACAAAAGCTCTTTGTTTAATGCTCGTTGGAGGTGCATGAATCTAATCCAAAACGTCGACTAAGATTTTGTTACGTATGCTGGTATCACCAGCAAAGAATGTGAAACGGTTAGGAAAAAAGAAAATGACTCCTCCAGATATGTTCAAAGGACCAACTTTCGGTCATGGTTTAACAGCTAAAAAAGATGCTGAAATACATTCGAAAATCTTAACGAAAATTAAAGAAAACAGTAATACGATGCTGAAAAAAAAAATCAGGTAAAAAACGGTTCATTGGTACAAGCAAAGGGCAAATGTACAAAAAAGAGTAAATCCTTGTTTCAGAAGTGATAAATTATATCTTGGAAAAGACTGTTAATTTGAAAATGCAGAATGTTACAAGTGTGGTAAATGAAGACATATAAAGTCACACTAAGAAAGAAAAAATTCTCGAAAGAAAAAAATTCATACAGAGCATTGCGACGGAAAAAGGTCACAGAAAAGAAAAGGAAATTTGTGAACGTGAAAATAA
>CAHIKZ030001004.1:180000-185000 GCA_903632075.3 Acanthosepion pharaonis | reverse complement strand
GAATATATACATGGAATACTTTGAGGAAATGGCATTAGAATCTATATCTCTAAAGCCAACTTTATGGCTAAGGTACATAGATGATACCTTCATACTCTGGCCACACCAGGAAGATTTTCAGGTTCTACTGGGCCATGTGAACTCAATAAGACCTTCGATACAGTTCACAATAGAGAAAAAGAGAAACAACTCACTCCTATTCCTGGATGTTCTAATATCTCGAACAGAGCATAGGTTCAAGACATCCGATAATCGTAAACCGACATTCACTGGACAGTACCTCAATTTCAACTCTCACCATCCATACAGCGTAAAGAAAGGTATTGTCCGCTGCTTACAACTATATTATTTAATGAAACATGCATCAATATATATATATATATATATATATATATATATATATATATATATATATATATATGAAGAAATATACTCTTCAGGTGTACTATATTTGTGGCATAAAGTGCTCGATATCAGAGATAGAGCGTATGTAAATATAAATATAAAAACGAAAATTGAAGTCAACACTCAGAACGAAAAGGCTGATTAATGCTAAACGGCCTCACGATTGCGTCTAGCATGAAACAGCCTGTCGCCCTGAGTGTTGACTTTCAATGTTATATATATATATATATATATATATATATATATATATATATATATATATATATATATATATGCGTGTGTGTGTGATCTTGTATTTAGACGGGTGACTGTTTGGGGGAACCAGGTTGTAAGCTTGCATGTGCGTGTGGCATGGGTTACAACCGTATGACATTGTGATACCAGTTTGCTACAATCACCGAAGTTAAGCAACGCCGAGCCTTGTCAACATCTAAACGGGTGACCGCTTGTGGGTGGTATAAAGGGCTAACGGAGGTATCACGTTGAAGCACCGGTTCCCGTACAATAAAAGAAGTTAAGCAATATTGAGTCTAGTCAGCATCTAGATGGGTGACAGCTTCAAAATATTGGGTGCAGTAAGCTTGGATGTGCTGGTGCTATAATTGGCTTACGACCATATCACTTTGAGACACTAATTCCCGTACGATCGCCGAAGTTAAGCAACGTCGAGTCTGGATATTAGCTAAACGGGTGACTGATTGGGAATACTAGGCCCTGTAAGCTTGGCTGTGCGTGTGGTATGGTTTACGACCACATCACGTTATGATACTAGTTCCCTACGATCCAAGAAGTTAAGCAACGTCGAGCCTGGTCAGTATCTAAACGGGTGACCGTTTGGGAATACCAACTGCTGTAAGCTAGGATGTGCGGATGGTATAAAAGGCTTGCGGCCATATCACATTAAAATACAGGTTCCCGTACGATCGCCGAAGTTAAGCAACGTTCTCCCTGGTCAGTACCGAGATGGGTAACCTATTGGGAATACCAGTTGCTGTAAGTTTGAATATACGTGTGCTATAAAGGGATTACGTCCATATCACCGAAGTTAAGGCAAGTTGAGTTTGGTTATTACTTAGATGAGTGACCGCATGACTATACCAGCTGCTGTTAGTGTGGGTGGTATGAAGATGTTACGGCCATATCACGTTATATCATCGGTTCCCGTACGATCACCGAAGTTAAGCAAAGTCGATCTTGGTCAGTACCTAGACGGGTGACCAATTGGCAATACCAGTAAGCTTGGATGTGCGGGTGGTGTGATGGATACTGGCTCGGGATTGTTAATCGTAGAGAGGAGTTCCAATTCCAGCTGAGTTCGTTATATTCACCAATGCGTAAATACCCTTGGGAACAAATATGAATCCACATCTTCTCCCCCCAGCTATGGGTTAATTATTAAGACTTCTATCGCTAAAAAACAAAAAAAACAAAAAACATTAATATTTCCGAAAAAATATGCGTACAACATATTTAGATTTTGGCATTAAATGACCCATAGTGGCGTTGATATGCCGCTAAACAAAAACAACTGACCAAAAACTGCTCCTCTTTATTCTCCGACATTTTTTAATTGATTTTAGAATTTAAAAAAGGGGAGCAAGCTTCCCCCGCAAAAAAATATCGGAATCTACCAGAATTTTTTTCTTTCTCTCTCTTTGTCTGTCTTGATTATTTTTCCGTGTCCCAGGCCTAAATTTAAGTGAATCGGTTTGTTTTTGTTTTTTTGCAGAGAATTGGTTGTAGTAATTTACCAGGAAGAGTTTTTCTTTTGCGTTGATGTACTTAGTGTGGGTTGGAAGCCCGAAAAGAAAGAAAGAAAGAGAGAGAGAGAGAGTATGTGTGTGTGAGAAAGAGAGAGAAATTTCCGTGGAATGTGCTTGAAGTTGTTGTCGGCCATTGTTTGACGTCTTCAGAAATGATATTCATTGGTCGGTTGAACGATTTGAAGAGGCAGATAAATGGTGAGGGGGGGCGACGTTGGCATAAAGAGAGTGATAGAGAGAGAGAGAGAGAGAGAGAGAGAGAGTGGGAAATAGCGGAAGTAGAGCGAGAAAGAGAAAAAAGAGCAAAGAAATTGGGTTATAAAAGAAAGAAAGAAAAAAGAAAGAAAATAAAAGAAATAGAAAGAAAAACAAAAAACAAAGAAAACAAAAAAGGGGATTATCAAAGACAAATATACATATATTTTACACACACACACACACACACAACAATATATATATATATATATATATATATATATATATATATATATAGTTAATATTCAGATTTAATTTTATAAAACTTCTTCCGTTTAAGACAAATTCCACCCTCTCCTTATCACTTGCTCGTGCCTTTCGTCTGACTGAAACATTGTAATGGATAAATACTGTATTAGTTTTTCGAGTGTCATTTTTAGCTTTCACAGTTAAATTTCTATTTCTGACAAGAACTCAGTCCACACCGATATTTTCGTCTGCCGAAATAGGCTATTCCCCATATGAGGTGATTTTGGATTTTATTGTTTATTAATATCATATATATATATATTCAGACATTTTTTTTTATGTTTATACGTTCTTTTTATACATACAAATATTTAAGTAAATAGCTCTGTTTATAATAAACAGTATTAAACAACATTTAACGGCCAGAATGTCCGAGAAATCATGGAGAATTTTGTTTAAAAATAGTAAAATAGACCTTGCTAACCGAACGTTCCTCTGTGGCCCAATCGGTTAAGGCACGTCAATTTATATAACGGTTCCGTATAGGATCCAGATTCGATTACTGTCGGAGGACGCATATTTTCCATGAAAATTTCTCTGATATTCAGGCCGGTAAATGTTGTTAATACTGTTTATTATAAACAGAGCATTTACTTAAATAATGTCTTAAAAAAACAACTGTCGGACTTTGTCCATTTCATAATGTATGACGTCATATATATACAGATATATATATATATATATATATATATATATATATATATATATATATATATAGAATGTCATAACATTACGTATATATATACAGATATATATATATATATATATATATATATATGTAGTGAATGTCAGTGTGTCTTTTTCAACATTACTCTAGAGGGCGTAGCCCAACATAACAATCATCTTGGAATTAGGCCGACTCTGTGAGTAAATTAAAAACATTACGGGCCGGATCTGGGCACGCAATTTTGAAATTTGGGATTCCCAAGTTTTCATTACTGCCATTGTTTTTGACGATGTTTTTTTTACCCGATTTTTTGCGATTAATTCTTTTGTATGATAATTTTTACAACTTGAAAATAAATTTGGGAATAATCGAAATTAATTAAGAAATCCAGCGAAAGTCAACCATGAAATAAACATAGTTGTTTGTACGGAAAGTAAGGACCTACGTACATCAAATTGTGTTTAAATTAAGTGGCAGCAGAAGAATTATCGTTAAACTTTTAAAAGTAAGCTTAACTATTAATGTAATCCTGGATGTGCGGAGATAATGGCTCTGAACTGGAAATCGGAGAGCCGAGTTCCAATTCCAATCGAGTTTGTTATTCTTATTTACGCACAAATTCGCGGAAAGTCATCAATCCACCTCTTCTCCCCTAGCTATAGGTTAATTAGTAGCACTTGTATCAGAAAATCATTATTATTTAAAAAAAAATAAAAATAAATAAAAAACAATCTTACAATCTAAATGTATTCGCTGGCTTTAAATAAAATTGAAAGGGTTGATAAGCCGTAAAAGCAAATCAATCAAATAACATTTTATTTGAAGCAGTGTGGAATGTTAAGAGCTTGATTATGTCATTATCTTCTGTTTGTTTTACATGTGCTAACCATTTTAATTGTTGCCGCTGTTGAAAGTCCTCAAGTAATGTTATTTGGTCTGGTTCTTGCAGCGTCCAGTGAAAATGCCTCTGACGCAGCTATGTTCAATTTTCTTTTCTCCTAGACTAAATCACTTGTCACTGATCCATAAATTTCTCGAGTCCAGTAACTGTTATTGCTCTTTCCAGTATTGATGGGGTTTTCCTTACAAAACTTTTATTTGAATACGTGAGAAATGTCATCATCTTGTATTCAACTGACAATTTAGATATTTCTGAACGGGCTGGGTGCCAGTCATGGCATCCATAATAAAGTATCAATCCGAAGAGTCTATTTAAGAACATGACTCGAATTTCCAGGTTGATGTTTTGGTTCAGTAGCAACTTGCAGCGTTGGGCAAAACTACCTCTGGGGCAGATAAGGTCAATTTCCTTTTCTCCCAGACTAAAACTCTTGCTACTAATCGATATGTTTTTAAAGTCCAGTAGCTGTTATCGCTCTTTCCAATATTAATGAGGTTTCCTTACTAAACATTTAAGTGTAGAATATCATCATCATTGATTTTAAGACGCGGTTGTATACAACTGATAGTTTAGATATTTCTGACCGGGTTTGCCATCATGCATGGCATCCATGTGGAAAGTCTTGATCTGACGCATCATGACATTATTTTCTTAACGGAAATGTGCAACCCTTTAGTTGTTGCTGCTCTGATCCTGACGAGGCTATTTAATCTGTAACAGTCCAAATTATTCATTATTTTCTTAACGAAAAACCTTTTTC
>CAHIKZ030001004.1:145000-147500 GCA_903632075.3 Acanthosepion pharaonis | reverse complement strand
GAAGAAGAAGAATGGATAAATATTGAAATAATTGGAAGAGATGGGAACAGATAGAAGAAGAAGAAGAAGAAGAAGAAGAAGAAGAAGAAGAAGAAGAAAGAAGAATGGATAAATATTGAACAATTGGAAGAGATGGGAAACAGATAGAAGAAGAAGAAGAAGAAGAAGAAGAAGAAGAAGAAGAAGAAGAAGAATGGATAAAGATTGAAGAATTGGAAGAGATGGGAACAGATAGAAAGAGAAGAAGAAGAAGAAGAAGAAGAAGAAGAAGAAGAAGAAGAAGAAGAATAAATATAAATGAAGAATGGGGAAGAGATGGAAACAGATAGAAGAAGAAGAAGAAGAAGAATAAGAAGAAGGAGAAGAAAATCGAAGAAGAAGAAAATTGAAGAAGAAGAAGAAGAAGAAAAGAAGAATTGAAAAAATTGGAAGAGATGGGAACAGATAGAAGAAGAAGAAGAAGAAGAAGAAGAAGAAGAAGAAGAATGGATAAATATTGAACAATTGGAAGAGATGGGAACAGATAGAAGAAGAAGAAGAAGAAGAAGAAGAAGAAGAAGAAGAAAAGAAGAAATATTGAAGAGATTGGAAGAGATGGAAGAAGAAGAAGAAGAAGAAGAAGAAGAATGGATAAATATTGAACAATTGAAGAGAAGAAAGAAGAAGAAGAAGAAGAAGAAGAAGAAGAAGAAGAAGAAGAATGGATAAATATTGAACAATTGGAAGAGATGGGAAAGAGATAAGAAGAAGAAGAAGAAGAAGAAGAAGAAAGAATGGATAAATAAGAATAATTGGAAGAGATGGGGAGACAGAAGAAGAAGAAGAAGAAGAAGAAGAAGAAGAAAGAATGGACAAATATGAAGAAGAAGAAGAAGAATGGATAAATAAGAAGAATTGAAGAGATGGAAGAGATAGAAAGAAGAAGAAGAAGAAGAAGAAGAAGAAGAAGAAGAAGAAAGAATGGATAAATATTGAACAATTGGAAGAGATGGGAACAGATAGAAGAAGAAGAAGAAGAAGAAGAAGAAGAAGAAGAAGAAGAAGAAGAAGATAAATATTGAACAATTGGAAGAGATGGGAACAGATAAGAAGAAGAAGAAGAAGAAGAAGAAGAAGAAGAAGAAGAAGAAATATGGAAAATATTGAACAATTGAAGAGATGGAACAGATAGAAGAAGAAGAAGAAGAAGAAGAAGAAGAAGAAGAAGAAGAATGGATAAATATTGAAACAATTGGAAGAGATGGGAAGAGATAAGAAGAAGAAGAAGAAGAAGAAGAAGAAAGAAGAAGAAGAAGAAGAATGGATAAATATTGAAATAATTGGAAGAGATGGGAACAGATAGAAGAAGAAGAAGAAGAAGAAGAAGAAGAAGAAGAAGAAGAAGAAGAAGAATGGATAAATATTGAACAATTGGAAGAGATGGGAAACAGATAGAAGAAGAAGAAGAAGAAGAAGAAGAAGAAGAAGAAGAAGAATGGAAGAAGAAAATTGGAAGAAAATGGGAAAATTGAAGAAGAAGAAGAAGAAGAAGAAGAAGAAGAAGAAGAAGAAGAAGAAGAAGAAGAAGAAGATGGGAAGAAGAAGAAGAAGAAGAAGAAGAAGAAGAAGAAGAAGAAGAAGAAGAAAGAAGAAGAATATTGAAAAATTGGGAAAGATAGAAGAAGAAGAAGAAGAAGAAGAAGAAGAAGAAGAAGAAGAAGAAGAAGAAGAAGAATGGATAAATATTGAACAATTGGAAGAGATGGGAACAGATAGAAGAAGAAGAAGAAGAAGAAGAAGAAGAAGAAGAAGAAGAAGAATGGATAAATATTGAAAAATTGGAAGAGATAGGAACAGATAGAAGAAGAAGAAGAAGAAGAAGAAGAAGAAGAAGAAGAAGAATGGATAAATATTGAACAATTGGAAGAGATGGGAACAGATAGAAGAAGAAGAAGAAGAAGAAGAAGAAGAAGAAGAAGAAGAAGAAGAATGGATAAATATTGAACAATTGGAAGAGATGGGAAACAGAAGAAGAGAAGAAGAAGAAGAAGAAGAAGAAGAAGAAGAAGAAGAATGGATAAATATTGAAATTGGAAGAGATGGGAAAGAGATAAGAAGAAGAAGAAGAAGAAGAAGAAGAAGAAGAAAAGAAGAAGAAGAAGAAGAATGGAAAATAAGAAGAATGGATGGGAAAGAAAAGAAGAAGAAGAAGAAGAAGAAGAAGAAGAAGAAGAAGAATGGATAAATATTGAACAATTGGAAGAGATGGAAGAGAGAAGAAGAAGAAGAAGAAGAAGAAGAAGAAGAAGAAGAATGGATAAATATTGAAACAATTGGAAGAGATGGGAACAGATAGAAGAAGAAGAAGAAGAAGAAGAAGAAGAAGAAGAAGAAGAAGAAGAAGAAGAATGGAAATGGAATATTGAACAATTGGAAGAGAAGGAAGAAGAAGAAGAAGAATTGAAGAAGAAGAAGAAGAAGAAGAAGAAGAAGAAGAAGAAGAAGAAGAAGAAGAAGAAGA
>CAHIKZ030001004.1:17500-140000 GCA_903632075.3 Acanthosepion pharaonis | reverse complement strand
GAAGAAGAAGAATAAGAAGAATATAAATATTGAACAATTTGGGAAACAGATAGAAGAAAGAAGAAAAGAAGAAGAAGAAGAAGAAAAGAAAAAGAAGAATTTTGAAACAAGAAGAAGAAGACAGAAGAAGAAAAGAACTAAGAAGAAGAAGAAGAAGAAGAAGAAGAAGAAGAAGAATGGATAAATATTGAAACAATTGGAAGAGATGGAACAGATAGAAGAAGAAGAAGAAGAAGAAGAAGAAGAAGAAGAAGAAGAATGGATAAATATTGAACAATTGGAAGAGAAATGGGAAATAGATAGAAAAAGAAGAAGAAGAAGAAGAAGAAGAAGAAGAAGAAAATTTTCACAATTGGAAGAGATGGAAAGAGATAGTGGAAGAAGAAGAAGAAGAAGGAGAAGAAGAAGAAGAAGAAGAAATGATAAATATTGAATTTAAAGAGATGGGAATAGATAGAAGAAGAAGTAAAGAAGAAGAAAAGAAGAAGAGAAAGAAGATGAAGAAGAAAATTTTTATTTTATTTTCAAAAGACGTTTCAAAAATAAATTATCCTTTAAAATTTTGTCTTGTATTTGGGGAATTCATTTTTTGAGTTTTGTAATCATCAAAAAAATTTAAGTTTTTTTAAACCAGAAAAATTTTAGGAAGAAGACAGCCTGAATTATACATAGCCTGACATTCAGCATTCCAATATGGAATTCCAGGGGTGATTTGAAAACTTCATTTTCGGCCTGAAAAAATTAGGACGGCAAATTTAAAGCCCGAATTTGAGAGCTAGTGAGGTTTTGAAAATTTTTTGTTTTTAATTCAGAATGATATCCAGAGCGGAATTCCATTTTATTTGGGGACTTGAATTGGACTGAGGGGGAAAAATAGCCTGAATCAGAGCTAAAGTGAGGTTTTGAAAATCCACGGTTTGTGATTTGAAGGACTTCATTTTCGGCCTGAATTGGACTTATAGCCCGAATCAGAGCTAGTAGGGTTTGAAGTTCCAAAAAGTTTGTGATTTGAAGGAAATCATTTTCGGCCTGAATTGGACTTATAGCCTGAATCAAAGCTAAATGAGGTTTTGAAGTTCCACGTAGTTTGTGATTTGAAGGACTTCATTTTTCAGCCTGAATTGGACTTATAGCCTGAATCAGAGTTAAAGTGAGGTTTTTAAATTCCACATGTTTGTGATTTGAAGGACTTCATTTCGCCTGAATGGACTTATAGCCTGAATCAGAGCTAGTGAGGTTTTGAAATTCCATGGAGTTTGTGATTTGGAGGACTTCATTTTCGGCCTGAATTGGACTTATAGCCTGAATCAGAGCTAGTGAGGTTTTGAAGTTCCACGTAGTTTGTGATTTGAAGGACTTCATTTTCGGCCTGAATTGGACTTATAGCCTGAATCAGAGTTAAAAATGAGGGTTTTGAAGTTTCCAATGCTTTGTGATTTGAAGGACTTCATTTCAGCCTGAATTGGACTTATAGCCTGAATCAGAGTTAAAGTGAAGTTTGAAGTTCCACGTAGTTTGTGATTTGAAGACTTGGCTGTTTTCGGCCTGAATTGGACTTATAGCCTGAATCAGAGCCAGAGAGGTTTTAAATTCCACGAGTTTGTGATTTGAAGGACTTCATTTTTCGGCCTGAATTGGACTTATAGCCTGAATCAGAGTTAAAGTGAGGTTTTGAAATTCCAATGTAGTTTTGTGATTTGAAGGACTTCATTTTCGGCCTGAATTGGACTTATAGCCTGAATCAGAGTTAAAATGAGGTTTTTGTTCCACGGTTTGTGATTTGAGGACTTCATTTTCGGCCTGAATTGGACCATAGCCTGAATCAGAGTTAAAGGAAGTTTGAAATTCCAATGTAGTTTGTGATTAGAAGGACTTCATTTTCATTCTGAATTGGACTTATAGACTGAATCAGAGCTAAAATGAGGTTTTGAAGTTCCACGAAGTTTGTGATTTTGAAGGACTCCATTTTTCATTACTGAATTGGACTTATAGCCTGAATCAAAGTTAAAGTGAGGTTTTGAAATTCAACGTAGTTTGTGATTTAGGACTTCATTTCGGCCTGAATTGGACTTATAGCCTGAATCAGAGCTAAAATGAGGGTTTGAAATTCCACGTATTTTGTGATTTGAAGGACTTACTTTTCGGCCTGAATTGACCTATAGCCTGAATCAGAGGTTTAAAGTGAGGTTTTTGGGGACTTCATTTCAGCCCTGTAGTTTGTGATTTAGGAAATTCCCACATGGTTTTGAAAGGACTTTGTTCGGCCTGAAATTGGACTTATAGCCTGAATCAAGTTAAGTGAGGTTTAGAAGTTCCACGTAGTTTGTGATTTGAAAAACTTCATTTCGGCCCCTGAATGGACTTATAGCCTGAACTCAGAGTTAAAAGTGAGGTTTGAAATTCCATTGCCGTTGTGATTTGAAGGGACTTCATTTTCGGCCTGAATTGGACTTATAGCCTGAATCAGGAGCTAAAACAGGTTTTAGAAATTCCACGTATTTTGTGATTTGAAGGACTTCATTTCGGCCTGAATTCGACTTATAGCCTGAATCAGAGCAAAAGAGGTTTTGAAATTCCACGAAGTTTGTGATTTGAAGGACTTCATTTTCGCCCTGAATGGACTTATAGCCTGAATCAGAGTTAATGAGGTTTTGAAATTCCACGTGGTTTTGTGATTTGAAGGACTTCCTGTATTTTTTCAGAATTGGACTTATAGCTAGAAGTTCCACATGGATTTGAAGGACTTCATTTTCGGCCTGAATTGGACTTATAGCCTGAATCAGAGTTAAAAAGAGGTTTTGAAATTCCACGTGTTTGTGATTTGAAGGACTTCATTTTCGGCCTGAATTGGACTTATAGCCTGAATCAGAGTTAAAATGAGGTTTGAAATTCCACTGGTTTGTGATTTGAAGGACTTCCCATTTTCGGCCTGAATTGGACTTATAGCCTGAATCAGAGTTAAAGTGAAGGTTTTTTGAAAATTCCAATTGGACTTTGTTGATTTGAATCAGAGTTAAAGTAGAGTTTTTCCACGGTTTGTGATTTGGACTTATTTTCAGCCTGAATCTTATCTGAATCAAAGTTAAAGTGAGGTTTGGAAATTCCACGTGGTTTGTGATTTGAAGGACTTCATTTCAGCCTGAATTGGACTTATAGCCTGAATCAGAGTTAAAGTGAAGTTTTGAAATTCCACGTAGTTTGTGATTTGAAGGACTTCATTTCGGCCTGAAATTGGACTTATATGAATCAGTTAAAGTGAGGTTTGAAGTTCCCACGTGGTTTAGATTTGAAGGACTTCATTTTTCGGCCTGAATCATTAAAGGACTTTTAGCCTGAATTTGAGAATTCAGCGTGTGAATCAGTTTTTGAAGTTCCACGTAAGTGATTTGAAGGACTTCATTTTTCAGCCTGAATTGGACTTATAGCCTGAATCAGAGTTAAAGTGAGGTTTTGAAATTCCACGTAGTTTGTGATTTGAAGGACTTCATTTCCGGCCTGAATTGACTTATAGCCTGAATCAGAGCTAAATGGTTTTGAAATTCCACGTAGTTTGTGATTTGAAGGACTTCATTTTCGGCCTGAATTGACTTATAGCCTGAATCAGAGTTAAAATGAGTTTTGAAATTCCAAGAAGTTTGTGATTTGAAGGACTTCATTTTCGGCCTGAATTGAATCAAATAAAATAGCCTTTGAATCCAGGAGGACTTCATTTTCGGCCTGGTGGAAAGCCTGAATCTTCCATTTTCAGGACTTCGTTTTCGGCCTGAATTGGACTTCCAAATCAGTTTGTTTGGAAATTCCACGTATTTGATTTGAGAAGGACACTGAATTTTGGCCTGAATTGGACTTATTTTTCGGCCTGAATCTTAGAATCAGAGTTAAGTGAGGTTTTGAAAATTCCACGTAGTTTGTGATTTGAAGGACTTCATTTTCGGCCTGAATTGGACTTATAGCCTGAATCAGAGTTAAAATGAGTAGTTTTGAAATTCCACGTTGGACTTACGTTGTGATTTTGAAGGACTTCATTTTCGGCCTGAATTGGACTTATAGCCTGAATCAGAGTTAAAGTGAGGTTTTGATTTGAAGGACTTCACGTGGTTTATAGCCTGATTTGAAGGAAGTTCATTTTCTGGCCATTTCGAATTGGACTTATGGCCTGAATCAGAGTTAAAATGAGGTTTTGAAATTCCCATGTAGTTTGTGATTTGAAGGACTTCATTTTCGGCCTGAATTGGACTTATAGCCTGAATCAGAGTTAAAGTGAGGTTTTGAAATTCCACGTAGTTTGTGATTTGAAGGACTTCATTTTTCGGCCTGAATTGGACTTATATAGCCTGAATCAGAGTTAAATGAGGTTTTAAAATTCCACGTAGTTTGTGATTTGAAGGACTTCATTTTCGGCCTGAATTGGACTTATAGCCTGAATCAGAGTTAAAATGAGGTTTTGAAATTCCAATGTAGTTTGTGATTTGAAGGACTTCATTTTCGGCCTGTATTGGACTTATAGCCTGAATCAGAGTTAAAAGTGAAGTTTTGAAGTTCCACGGTTTGTGATTTGAAGGACTTCATTTTCGGCCTGAATTGGACTTATAGCCTGAATCAGGTTAAAATGAGGTTTTGAAATTCCACGTAGTTTGTGATTTGAAGGACTTCATTTCGGCCTGAATTGGACTTATAGCCTGAATCAGAGTTAAAGTGAGGTTTAGAAATTCCACGTAGTTTGTGATTTGAAGGACTTCATTTTCGGCCTGAATTGGACTTATAGCCTGAATCAGAGTTAAAAAATGGGTTTAGAAATTCCACGTAGTTTGTGATTTGAAGGACTTCATTTTCGGCCTGAATTGGACTTATAGCCTGAATCAGAGTTAAAGTGAGGTTTAGAAATTCCACGTAGTTTGTGATTTGAAGGACTTCATTTTCGGCCTGAATTGGACTTATAGCCTGAATCAGAGTTAAAGTGAGGTTTAGAAATTCCACGTAGTTTGTGATTTGAAGGACTTCATTTCGGCCCGAATTGGACTTATAGCCTGAATCAGAGTTAAAGTGAGGTTTAGAAATTCCAACGTAGTTTGTGATTTGAAGGACTTCATTTTCGGCCTGAATTGGACTTATAGCCTGAATCAGAGTTAAAGTGGGGTTTTGAAATTCCACGTAGTTTGTGATTTGAAGGATTCATTTCGGCCTGAATTGGACTTATAGCTGAATCAGAGTTAAAGTGAGGTTTGAAATTCCCACGTAGTTTGTGATTTGAGACTTTTTCGGCCTGAATCAGGACTTATAGCCTGAATCAGAGTTAAAGCCTGGAGGTTTTTGAAATTCCACGTAGTTTGTGATTTGAAGGACTTCGTTTTCGGCCTGAATTGGACTTATAGCCTGAATCAGAGTTAAAGTGAGTTTTGAAATTCACGTATTTTGTGATTTGAAGGACTTCATTTTCGGCCTAATTGGACTTATAGCCTGAATCAGAGTTAAAATGAAGTTTTGAAATTCCACGTAGTTTGTGATTTGAAGGACTTCATTTCGGCCTGAATTGGACCTAATAGAGTGATTTTGAATCAGAGTTAAAATGAGGTTTTTTTCGAAATTCCAATGAGCTAGTTTTTGTTCCACGATTTGAAGGACTTCATTTTCGCCTGAATTGGACTTATAGCCTGAATCAGTTAAAGTGAGGTTTGAAATTCCACGTAGTTTGTGATTTGAAGGACTTCATTTTTCGAATTGGACTTATAGCTGAATCAAGAGTTAAAGTGAGTTTTGAAATTCCACGTAGTTTGTGATTTGAAGGACTTCATTTTCGGCCTGAATTGGACTTATAGCCTGAATCAGAGCTAGTGAGGTTTTGAAATTCCACGTAGTTTGTGATTTGAAGGACTTCATTTTCGGCCTGAATTGGACTTATAGCCTGAATCAGAGTTAAAGTGAGGTTTTGAAATTCCACGTCGTTTGTGATTTGAAGGACTTCATTTTCGCCTTATAGCCTGAATTTACTTAAGCCGAATCAAATTTGAAAAGTGAAGGTTTGAATCAGAGTTAAAGTGAGGTTTTGAAATTCGACGATTTGAAGGACTTCATTTCGGCCTGAATTGGACTTATAGCCTGAATCAGAGCTAAAATGAGGTTTTGAAATTCCACGTAGTTTGTGATTTGAAGGACTTCATTTTCGGCCTGAATTGGACTTATAGCCTGAATCAGAGTTAAAGTGAAGTTTTTGAAATTCCACGTAGTTTGTGATTTGACTTCGTTTTCAGGACTTTAATCGAGTTAAAAATTGGCCTGAATTGAAGGACTTATAGCCTGAATGGACTTAGAGCTAAAAGAGGTTTTGAAATTCCACGTAGTTTGTGATTTGAAGGACTTCATTTTCGGCCTGAATTGGACTTATAGCCTGAATCAGAGTTAAAGTGAAGTTTTGAAATTCCACGTAGTTGTGATTTGAAGGACTTCATTTTCGGCCTGAATTGGTCTTATGAAATTCCAGTAGTTTGTGAATTCAGAGTTAAAGTGAAGTTTGAAATTCCACGTAGTTTGTGATTTGAAGGACTTCATTTTTCGGCCTGTATTGGACTTATAGCCTGAATCAGAGTTAAAGTGAGGTTTTGAAATTCCACGTAGTTGTGATTTGAAGGACTTCATTTTCTTATAGCCTGAATCAGGTTAAATGAGGTTTGATAGCCTGAATTTGAGAGGACTTAAACTTAGTGAATCAGGTTTTTTGAAATTCCACGTAGTTTGTGATTTGAAGGACTTCATTTTCGGCCTGAATTGGACTTATAGCCTGGCAATCAAGAGTTAAAGTGAGGTTTGAAAATTCCACGTAGTTTGTGATTTGAAGGACTTCATTTCGGCCTGAATTGGACTTATAGCCTGAATCAGAGTTAAAGTGAGGTTTTGAAATTCCATGTAGTTTGTGATTTGAAGGACTTCATTTTTTTGCCTGTGAATTGGACTTATAGCCTGAATCAGAGTTAAAATGAAGGTTTGAAATTCCACGTAGTTTGTGATTTGAAGGACTTCATTTTCGGCCTTGGACTTATAGCTGAATCAGAGTTAAAGTGGTTTTGAAATTCCACGTAGTTTGTGATTTGAATTCATTTCGGCTATAGCCTGAATCAGAGTTAAAGTGAGGTTTTGAAATTCCACGTAGTTTGTGATTTGAAGGACTTCATTTTCGGCCTGAATTGGACTTATAGCCTGAATCAGAGTTAAAGTGAGGTTTTGAAATTCCACGTAGTTTGTGATTTGAAGGACTTCATTTTCGGCCTGAATTGGACTTATAGCCTGAATCAGAGTTAAAGTGAGGTTTTGAAGTTCCACGTAGTTTGTGATTTGAAGGACTTCATTTTCGGCCTGAATTGGACTTATAGCCTGAATCAGAGCTAGTGAGGTTTTGAAGTTCCACGTAGTTTGTGATTTGAAGGACTTCATTTTTTGGCCTGAATTGGACTTATAGCCTGAATCAGAGTTAAAGGTTTAGGTTTTGATTTAGAAGGACTTCATTTTCGGCCTGAATTGGACTTATAATGAATCAGAGTTAAAGGTTTTGAAATTCCCACTATTTTGTGATTTACAGACTTCATTTTCAGCCTGAATTGGACTTATAGCCTGAATCAGAGTTAAAATGAGGTTTTGAAATTCAATGTAGTTTGTGATTTGAAGGACTTCATTTTCGGCCTGAATTGGACTTATAGCCTGAATCAGAGTTAAAATGAGGTTTTTGAAATTCCACGTAGTTTGTGATTTGAAGGACTTCATTTTCGGCCTGAATTGGACTTATAGCCTGAATCAGAGCAAAAGGAGGTTTGAAATTTCCACGTAGTTTGTGATTTGAAGGACTTCATTTTTTGGGCCTGAATTGGACTTATAGCCTGAATCAGAGTTAAAAGTGAGGTTTTGAAATTCCACGTAGTTTGTGATTTGAAGGACTTCATTTTTGGCCTGAATTGGACTTATAGCCTGAATCAGAGTTAAAAAGTGAGGTTTTGTGATTTGAAAATCCAATTGGACTTATAGTGAATCAGAGCTAAAATAGGGTTTTAAAGTGTAGTTTGAAAGGACTTCATTTTCGGCCTGAATTGGACTTATAGCCTGAATCAAAGAGTTTGAAAGGTGAGGTTTTTTCGAAATACCACGTAGTTTGGAAATGATTTGAAGGACTTCATTTCGGCCTGAATTGGACTTATAGCCTGAATCAGAGTTAAATTGAGGTTTTTGAAATTCCACGTAGTTTGTGATTTGAAGGACTTCATTTTTTGGCCTGAATTGGACTTATAGCCTGAATCAGAGTTTTTTAAATTCCACGTGAGGGACTTTTTGGCCTGAAATTATACACCTGGAATCAGAGTTAAAATGAAGTTTTGAAATTCCACGTTTTTTGTGATTTGAAGGACTTTCATTTTCGGCCTGAATTGGACTTATAGCCTGAATCAGAGTTAAAATGAGGTTTTGAAATTCCACGTAGTTTGTGATTTGAAGGACTTCATTTTCAGCCTGAATTGGACTTATAGCCTGAATCAGAGTTAAAGTGAAGTTTGAAATTCCATGGTTTGTGATTTGAAGGACTTCATTTTCGGCCTGGTATTGGACTTATAGTCTGAATCAGAGTTAAAGTGAAGTTTTGAAATTCCACGTAGTTTGTGATTTGAAGGACTTCATTTCAGCCTGAATTGGACTTATAGCCTGAATCAGAGTTAAAGTGAGGTTTTGAAATTCCATGTAGTTTGTGATTTGGAAGGACTTCATTTTCAGCCTGAATTGGACTTATAGCCTGAATCAGAGTTAAAGTGAGTTTTGAAATTCCACGAAGTTTGTGATTTGAAGGACTTCATTTTCGGCCTGAATTGGACTTATAGCCTGAATCAGAGTTAAAATGAAGTTTTGAAATTCCACGTAGTTTGTGATTTGAAGGACTTCATTTTCGGCCTGAATTGGACTTATAGCCTGAATCAGAGTTAAAATGAGGTTTTGAAATTCCACGTGCTTTGTGATTTGAAGGACTTCATTTTCGGCCTGAATTGGACTTATAGCCTGAATCAGAGTTAAATGAGGTTTTAAAATTCCACGTTTTTGAAATTTGAAGGGACTTCATTTTCGGCCTGGTGGACTTATAGCCTTCAAGTTAAAGGAAAGTTTTTGAAATTCGTAGTTTTGATTTTGAAGGACTTCATTTTCAGCCTGAATTGGACTTATAGCCTGAATCAGAAATTCCAAATGAGGTTTTTTTCGAAATGAATCCAGTTAAAGTGGTAGTTTTGTGATTTGAAGGACTTCATTTTCAGCCTGAATTGGACTTATAGCCTGAATCAGAGTTAAAGTGAGGTTTTGAAATTCCACATGTTTGTGATTTGAAAGGACTTCATTTTCAGCCTGAATTGGACTTATAGCCTGAATCAGAGTTAAAGTGAAGTTTTGAAATTCCACGTAGTTTGTGATTTGAAGGACTTCATTTTCGGCCTGAATTGGACTTATAGCCTGAATCAGAGTTAAAATGAGGTTTTGAAATTCCATTTAGTTTGTGATTTGAAGGACTTCATTTTCGCCCTGAATTGGACTTATAGCCTGAATCAGAGTTAAAATGAGGTTTAGAAATTCCACGTAGTTTTTCGGCCTGATTTGAATCAGACAAGTTTTTGGCCTTGAATTGGACTTTTTAGCCTGAATCAGAGTTAAAGTTTTTTGAAATTTGAGAATCACGTAGTTTGTGATTTGAAGGACTCATTTTCGGCCTGAATTGGACTTATAGCCTGAATCAGAGTTAAAATGAGGTTTTGAAATTCCACGTTATTTGTGATTTGAAGGACTTCATTTTCGGCCTGAATTGGACTTATAGCCTTGAATCAGAGTTAAAATGAGGTTTGAAATTCCACGTAGTTTGTGATTTGAAGGACTTCATTTTCGGCCTGAATTGGACTTATAGCCTGAATCAGAGTTAAAATGTTTGAAATGAGGTTTTTTGAAATTTTCCCTGTATTGGACGTAGTTCAGTGAAAGTTTTGAAATTCCCGAAGGACTTCATTTTTGGCCTGAATTGGACTTATAGCCTGAATCAGAGTTAAATTGAGGTTTGGTTTGAAATTCCACGTAGTTTGTGATTTGAAGGACTTCATTTTTCGCCTGAATTGGACTTATAGCCTGAATCAGAGTTAAATTGAGGTTTTGAAATTCCACGTAGTTTGTGATTTGAAGGACTTCATTTTCGGCCTGAATTGGAATCAAGTTAAAGTAAATTTGAATCAGAGTTTGAAGGAATTTTCGGCCTGAGGACTTTAGAAATTCCAAATACCACGTAGTTTGTGATTTGAAGGACTTCATTTTCGGCCTGAATTGGACTTATAGCCTGAATCAGAGTTAAAAAAGTGAGGGTTTAGAAATTCCACGTAGTTTTGTGATTTGAGGACTTCATTTTTGGCCTGAATTGGACTTATGAATCAGAGTTAAAGGAAATTCCATAGTTTGTGATTTGAAGGACTTCATTTTTCGTTTCTATAGCCTGAATCAGAGTTAAAGGACTTTTGTGATTTGAAGCTTCTGTGACTATAGCCTGAATCAGAGTTAAAGTGAGGTTTTGAAATTCCACGTAGTTTGTGATTTGAAGGACTTCAATCAGAGTTCAGCCTGAATTGATTTGACTTATAGCCTGAATTGGACTTAAAGTACAGATCAGGTTTTGAAATTCCATGTAGTTTGTGATTTGAAGGCTTCATTTTCGGCCTGGAATGGACTTATAGCCTGAATCAGAGTTAAAGTGAGGTTTTGAAATTCCACGTCAGAGTTGTGATTTGAAGGACTTCATTTTCGGCCTGAATTGGACTTATAGCCTGAATCATAGTTAAAGTTTGAGGACTTTTTCAAATTGGACTTATAGCCTGAATCAGTTTGTTTAGATTTTTTGATTTGAGGACTTCATTTTTTTTTTCTGAATTGGACTTATAGCCTGAATCAGAGTTAAAGTTTTAAAATCCACGTAGCCTTTGTGACGAAGGACTTCATTTTCGGCCATTTTTCGGCCTGAATTGGACTTATAGCCTGAATCAGAGTTAAAATGTGAGGTTTTGAAATTTCACTTATTAGTTTGTTTTGATTCCACGAAGGACTTCATTTTCGGCCTGAATTGGACTTATAGCCTGAATCAGAGTTAAAATGAGGGTTTTTGAAATTCCACGTAGTTTGTGATTTGAAGGACTTCATTTTTCGGCCTGAATTGGACTTATCAGCCTGAATTCCAGAGTTTGAAACTTCATTTTCAGAGGTTTTGAAATTCCACGTATTTTGTGATTTGAAGGACTTCATTTTTCGGCCTGAATTGGACTTATAGCCTGAATCAGAGTTAAAATGAGAAGTTTGAAATTCCATGGTTTGTGATTTGAAGGACTTCATTTCGGCCTGAATTGGACTTAGCCCTGAATCAGAGTTAAAATGAGGTTTTGAAATTCCACGTAGTTTGTGATTTGAAGGATTGGACTTCCTGAATCAGAGTTAAGTGAGGGTTTGAAGTTCCGTAGTTTTGTGATTTGGACTTCATTTTGGCCTGAATCAGACTTAAAATGAGGTTTTGAAATTCCATGTAGTTTGTGATTTGAAGGACTTCATTTCGGCCTGAATTGGACTTAGCCTGAATCAGAGTTAAAGTGAGGTTTTGAAATTCCACGTAGTTTGTCCCGAGTTTGAAGGACTTCATTTTCGGCCTGAATTGGACTTATAGCCTGAATCAGAGCTAAAGTGAGGTTTTGAAATTCCACGTAGTTTGTTGATTTGAAGGACTTCATTTTTCGGCCTGAATTGGACTTATAGCCTGAATCAAAAGTTAAAGTGAGGTTTTGAAATTCCACGTCTTTTGTGATTTGAAGGACTTCATTTTTTCGGCCTGAATTGGACTTATATCCTGAATCAGAGTTAAAATAGAGGTTTTGAAATTCCACGTAGTTTGTGATTTGAAGGACTTCATTTTCGGCCACGAATTGGACTTATAGCCTGAATCAGAGTTAAAATGAGGTTTTGAAAATTCCCTGGTGGACTTATAGTAGTTTGTTTGATTTGAAGGACTTCATTTTTGGCCTGAATTGGACTTATAGCCTGAATCAGAGTTAAAGTGAAGTTTTGAAATTCATTTTCACGTGGATTTTGATTTTGAAGGACTTCATTTTCGGCCTGAATTGGACTTATAGCCTGAATCAGAGTTAAAGTGAGGTTTGAAATTCCACGTAGTTTGTGATTTGAAGGACTTCATTTTCGGCCTGAATTGGACTTATAGCCTGAATCAGAGTTAAAAGTGAGGATTTGAAATTCCACGTAGTTTGGGGTTTGATTTGAAGGGACTTCATTTTCGGCCTGAATTGGACTTATAACCTGAATCAGAGTTAAAATGAGGTTTTGAAATTCCACCTAGTTTGTGATTTGAAGGACTTCATTTTGGCCTGAATTGGACTTATAGCCTGAATCAGAGTTAAGTGAAGTTTTGAAATTCCACGTAGTTTGTGATTTGAAGGACTTCATTTTCGGCCTGAATTGGACTTATAGCCTGAATCAGAGTTAAAGTGAGGTTTTGAAATTCCCACGTAGTTTTGATTTGAAGGACTTCATTTTCGGCCTGAATTGGACTTATAGCCTGAATCAGAGTTAAAGTTAGGTTTTGAAATTCCATGTAGTTTGTGATTTGAAGGACTTCATTTTCGGCCTGAATTGGACTTATAGCCTGAATCAGAGTTAAAATTTTGAGAGGTTTTGAAAGGTTCCAATTGGACTTATAAGCCTTTTTTTGTGATTTGAAAGGACTTCATTTTTCGGCCTGAATTGGACCTGAATCATAGCCCACGTAGAATCATTTTCGGCCTGAATTGTTAAAATCAGAGTTAAAGTTTTGAAAATTCCACGTAGTTTGTGATTTGAAGGACTTCATTTTCGGCCTGAATTGGACTTATAGCCTGAATCAGGTTTTTGAAGGACTTCAGATTTTAAAGTGATTTTTCCAAACGGCTTCATGAGGTTTAGAAATTCCCACGTAGTTTGTGATTTGAAGGACTTCATTTTTCAGCCTGAATTGGACTTATAGCCCTGAATCAGAGTTAAAGTGAGGTTTTGAAATTCCCACGTAGTTTGTGATTTGAAGGACTTCATTTTCAGCCTGAATTTGACTTATAGCCTGAATCAGAGTTAAAATGAGGTTTGAAATTCCACGTAGTTTGTGATTTGAAGGACTTCATTTTTTCGGCCTGAATTGGACTTATAGCCTGAATCAGAGTTAAAATGAGGTTTTGAAATTCCAATGTGGTTTGTGATTTGAAGGACTTCATTTTCGGCCTGAATTGGACTTATAGCCTGAATCAGAGTTAAAGTGAGGTTTTGAAATTCCACGTAGTTTTGTGATTTGAAGGACTTCATTTTCGGCCTGAATTGGACTTATAGCCTGAATCAGAGTTAAAGTGAGGTTTTGAAAATTCCACATAGTTTGTGATTTGAAGGACTTCATTTTCGGCCTGAATTGGACTTATAGCCTGAATCAGAGTTAAAGTTTGAGGGTTTTGAGGTTTTGAAATTCCATTTTCGGCCCGAGATTGGACTCCTAGACTGAATCAGAGTTAAAGGACTTTTGAAATTCCATTTTGTGATTTGAAGGACTTCATTTCGGCCTGAATTGGACTTATAGCCTGAATCAGAGTTAAAGTGAGGTTTTGAAATTCCACGTAGTTTGTGATTTGAAGGACTTCATTTTCGGCCTGAATTGGACTTATAGCCTGAATCAGAGTTAAAGTGAGGTTTTGAAATTCCACGTAGTTTGTGATTTGAAGGACTTCATTTTCGGCCTGAATTGGACTTATAGCATGAATCAGAGTTAAAGTGAAGTTTTGAAATTCCATTTCGTGGTGGACTTATAGTTTGTGATTTGAAGGACTTCATTTTCGGCCTGAATTGGACTTATAGCCTGAATCAGAGTTAAAGTGAGGTTTATTTGAAGGACTTCAAATTCCACTAGTGGTTTGTGATTTGAAGGACTTCATTTTTCAGCCTGAATTGGACTTATAGCCTGAATCAGAGTTAAAGTGAGGTTTTGAAATTCCACGTAGTTTGTGATTTGAAGGACTTCATTTTCGGCCTGAATTGGACTTATAGCCTGAATCAGAGTTAAAATGAGGTTTTGAAATTCCACGTAGTTTGTGATTTGAAGGACTTCGTTTTCGGCCTGAATTGGACTTATAGCCTGAATCAGAGTTAAAGTGAAGTTTTGAAATTCCACGTAGTTTGTGATTTGAAGGACTTCATTTTCGGCCTGAATTGGACTTATAGCCTGAATCAGAGAGTTAAAAAAGGTTTTGAAATTCCAGAAATGTAGTTTGTGATTTGAAGGACTTCATTTCCGGACTTAGAGCATGAATCAGAGTTAAAGGACTTTTGAAGTAAGCCAGATTTGAATTCATTTTCGGCCTGAATTGGACTTAAAGAATCAGAGGAGGTTTTGAAAATTCCACGTAGTTTTTGATTTGAAGGACTTCATTTTCGGCCTGAATTGGTCTTATAGCCTGAATCATAGTTAAAAGTGAGGTTTAGAAATTCCCGTGAGTTTTGGTTGGGACTTCATTTTTAGCCTGTATGGACTTATAGCCTGAATCAGAGTTAAAATGAGGTTTTGAAATTCCACGTAGTTTGTGATTTGAAGGACTTCATTTTCGGCCTGAATTGGACTTATAGCCTGAATCAGAGTTAAAGTGAGGTTTGAAATTCCACGTAGTTTGTGATTTGAAGGACTTTTTCGGCCTTTTCAGCTTAAAGAACGTAGTTTGGACTTCATTTTTTGGCCTGAATTGGACCTGAATCAGAGTTAAAGTGAAGTTTTGAAATTCCACGTAGTTTGTGATTTGAAGGACTTCATTTTCGGCCTGAATTGGACTTATAGCCTGAATCAGAGTTAAAGTGAAGTTTTGAAATTCCATGTAGTTTTGTGATTTGAAGGACTTCATTTTTCGGCCTGGGTGGACTTATAGCCTGAATCAGAGTTAAAATGAGGTTTGAAATTCCATGTTTGTGATTTGAAGGACTTCATTTTCGGCCTGGGAATTGGACTTATAGCCTGAATCAGAGTTAAAAGTGAGTTTTGAAATTCCAATGTAGTTTGTGATTTGAAGGACTTCATTTTCGGCCTGAATTGGACTTATAGCCTGAATCAGAGTTAAAGTGAAGTTTTTGAAATTCCACGTAAGTTTGATTTGAAGGACTTCATTTTTCGGCCTGAATTGGACTTATATAGCCTGAATCAGAGTTAAAATGAGGTTTTTGAAATTCCACGTAGTTTGTGATTTGAAGGACTTCATTTTCGGCCTGAATTGGACTTATAGCCTGAATCAGAGTTAAAAGTGAGGTTTTGAAATTCCACGTAGTTTGTGATTTGAGGACTTCGTTTTTCGGCCTGAATTGGACTTATAGCCTGAATCAGAGTTAAAGTGAGGTTTTGAAATTCCACGTAGTTTGTGATTTGAAGGACTTCATTTTCGGCTGAATCTTATAGGAATCAGAGTTAAAGTAGGTTTTGAATTCCAATGTAGTTTTGTGATTTGAGTGAATTGGTTTTGAATCAGAAATTTTAGAAATTCACGTAGTTTGTTGATTTGAAGGACTTCATTTTCGGCTGAATTGGACTTATATAGCCCGAATCAGAGTTAAAATTGAGGTTTTTGAAATTCCACGTAGTTTGTGATTTGAAGGACTTCATTTTCGGCCTGAATTGGACTTATAGCCTGAATCAGAGTTAAAGTGAGGTTTTGAAATTCCACGTAGTTTGTGATTTGAAGGACTTCATTTTCGGCCTGAATTGGACTTATAGCCTGAATCAGAGTTAAAGTGAGGTTTTTGAAATTCCATGTAGTTTGTGATTTGAAGGACTTCATTTTTTCAGCCTGAATTGGACTTATAGCCTGAATCAGAAAGTTAAAGTGAAGTTTTGAAATTTTCCACTTATAGTCAGAGTTAAAGTGTTTTGATTCCACGTAGGATTTGAGGACTTCATTTTCGGCCTGAATTGGACTTATAGCCTGAATCAGAGTTAAAGTGAGGTTTTGAAATTCCACAGAGTAAGTTTTATAAATTCATTTTGAAGGACTTCATTTTCGGCCTGAATTGGACTTAGAGCTGAATCAGAGTTAAAGTGAAGTTTGAAATTCCACGTAGTTTGTGATTTGAAGGACTTCATTTTCGGCCTGAATTGGACTTATAGCCTGAATCAGAGTTAAAGAGGTTTTGAAATTCCACGTAGTTTGTGATTTGAAGGACTTCATTTCTGGCCTGAATTGGACTTATAGCCTGAATCAGAGTTAAAGTGAGGTTTTGAAATTCCACGTAGTTTGTGATTTGAAGGACTTCATTTTCGGCCTGTATTGGACTTATAGCCTGAATCAGAGTTAAAAATGAGGTTTTGAAATTCCACGTAGTTTGTGATTTGAAGGACTTCATTTTCGGCCTGAATTGGACTTATAGCCTGAATCAGGAGTTAAAGTGAAGTTTTGAAATTCCATGTAAGTTTGTGATTTGATGGACTTCATTTTCAGCCTGGATTGGACTTATAGCCTGAATCAGAGTTAAAAGAGGTTTTGAAGTTCCACGTAGTTTGTGATTTGAAGGACTTCATTTTCGGCCTGAATTGGACTTATAGCCTGAATCAGAGTTAAAGTGGAGGTTGAAAATTCCACGTGGTTTTGTGATTTGAAGGACTTCATTTTCCTTTGAATTGGACTTATAGCCTGAATCAGAGCTAGTGAGGTTTTGAAATTCCATTTTTGTGATTTGAAGGACTTCATTTTCGGCCTGAATTGGACTTATAGCCTGAATCAGAGTTAAAGTAGTTTCTTTTGAAATTCCACGTAGTTTGTGATTTGAAGGACTTCATTTTCGGCCTGAATTGGACTTATATAGCCTGAATCAGAGTTAAAATGAGGTTTTGAAATTCCACGTAGTTTTGATTTGAAGGACTTCATTTTCGGCCTGTAATTGGAATCTTATAGCCTGAATCAGAATTAGACTTAAAGTGTGAGGTTTTGAAATTCCACGTAGTTTGTGATTTGAAGGACTTCATTTTTCGGCCTTCAATTGGACTTATAGCCTGAATCAGAGTTAAAATGAGGTTTGGAAATTCCACGTAGTTTGTGATTTGAAGGACTTCATTTTCGGCCTGAATTGGACCGACTTAAAGTGAGGTTTTGAAATTCCGTAGTTTGTGATTTGAAGGACTTCATTTTCGGCCTGAATTGGACTTATAGCCTGAATCAGAGTTAAAATGAAATTCCACGTAGTTTTTGATTTGAAGGACTTCATTTTCCACGTAGCTTTGTGATTTTGAAATTCACGTAGTTTGTGATTTGGGACTTCATTTCGGCCTGAATTGGACTTATAGCCTGAATCAGAGTTAAAGTGAGGTTTTGAAATTCCACGTAGTTTGTGATTTGAAGGACTTCATTTTCGGCCTGAATTGGACTTAACCTGAATCAGAGTTATAGCCTGAATCAGATTTAAGGAATTCATTTTCGTGAATTGTTTGAATCAGAGCTAGTCCACGTAGTTTGTGATTTGAAGGACTTCATTTTCGGCCTGAATTGGACTTATAGCCTGAATCAGAGTTAAATGTTTTGGTTTTGAAATTCCACGTATTGTTTGTGATTTTTTGAAATCCACGAGTTTGATTTGAATGACTTCATTTTCGGCCTGAATTGGACTTATAGCCTGAATCAGAGTTAAAGTGAGGTTTTGAAATTCCACGTAGTTTGGGATTTGAAGGACTTCATTTTGGCCCTGAATTGGACTTATAGCCTGAATCAGAGTTAAAGTGAAATTCACGGTTTTTGAATTGGACTTATAGCCCGAATCAGAGTTAAAAGTTTTTGTGATTTGAAGGACTTCATTTTCGGCCTGAATTGGACTTATAGCCTGAATCAGAGTTAAAAGTTTTGAAATTCCACGTAGTTTGTGATTTGAAGGACTTCATTTTTCGGCCTGAATTGGACTTATTGAATGAGTTAAAGTGAGGTTTTGAAATTCCACGTTTTTGTGATTTGAAGGACTTCATTTCGGCCTGAATTGGACTTATAGCCTGAATCAGAGTTAAAATGAGGTTTTGAAATTCCACGTAGTTTGTGATTTGAAGGACTTCATTTCGGCCTGAATTGGACTTATAGCCTGAATCAGAGTTAAAGTGAGGTTTTGAAATTCCACGTAGTTTGTGATTTGAAGGACTTCATTTTCAGCCTGAATTGGACTTATAGCCTGAATCAGAGTTAAAGTGAGGTTTTGAAATTCCATGTAGTTTGTGATTTGAAGGACTTCATTTTCGGCCTGTATTGGACTTATAGCCTGAATCAGGTTAAAGTGAAGTTTTGAAATTCCACATGAATTTGCCATTTTAAGGACTTCGTTTTCGTGAATTGGACTTATTGAATCAGAGCTAGTGAAGTTTTGAAATTCCACGTAGTTTGTGATTTGAAGGACTTCATTTTCAGCCTGAATTGGACTTATAGCCTGAATCATTAAAGCTAGTGAGGTTTTGAAATTCCAATCAGTAGTTTGTGATTTGAAGGACTTCATTTTCGGCCTGAATTGGACTTATAGCCTGAATCAGAGTTAAAAGTGAGTTTTGAAATTCCACGTAGTTTGTGATTTGAAGGACTTCATTTTCGGCTGAATTGGACTTATAGCCTGAATCAGAGTTAGTGAGGTTTTTGAAATTCCAATGTAGTTTGTGATTTGAAGGACTTCATTTTCGGCCTGAATTGGACTTATAGCCTGAATCAGAGTTAAAGTGAGGTTTTAAAATTCCACGTAGTTTGTGATTTGAAGGACTTCATTTTCAGCCTGAATTGGACTTATAGCCTGAATCAGAGTTAAAGTGAGGTTTTGAAATTCCACGTAGTTTGTGATTTGAAGGACTTCATTTTTCGGCCTGAATTGGACTTATAGTCTGAATCAGAGTTAAAGTTAGGTTTTGAAATTCCACGTAGTTTGTGATTTGAAGGACTTCATTTTCGGCCTGAATTGGACTTATAGCCTGAATCGAGTTAAAGTTTGAGGTTTTTTCGTTTGTAGTTTTTGAATTCCACGTAGTTTGTGGTTGAAGGACTTCATTTTTCGTAGTTTGTGATTTGACGTAGTTTGTGATTTGAAGGGACTTTTTCAGCCTGAATTGGACTTATAGCCTGAATCAGAGTTAAAGTGAAGTTTGAAATTCCACGTAGTTTTGATTTGAAGGACTTCATTTTCGGCCTGAATTGAATTATAGCCTGAATCAGGTTAAAGAAGTTTTGAAATTCCACGTAGTTTGTGATTTGAAGGACTTCATTTTCGGCCTGAATTGGACTTATAGCCTGAATCAGAGTTAAAGTTTTTTTTGAAATTCCACGTAGTTTGTGATTTGAAGGACTTCATTTTCGGCCTGAATTGGACTTATAGCCTGAATCAGAGTTAAAATGAAGTTTTGAAATTCCACGTAGTTTGTGATTTGAAGGACTTCATTTTCAGGCCTGAATTGGACTTATAGCCTGAATCAGAGTTAAAGTGAGGTTTTGAAATTCCACGTAGTTTGTGATTTGAAGGACTTCATTTCAGCCTGGGTGGACTTATAGCCTGAATCAGAGTTAAAGTGAGGTTTTGAAATTCCACGTGGTTTGTGATTTGAAGGACTTCGTTTTCAGCCTTGAATTGGACTTATAGCCTGAATCAGAGTTAAAGTGAGGTTTGAAATTCCACGTAGTTTGTTGATTTGAAGGACTTCATTTTTTCGGCCTGAATTGGACTTATAGCCTGAATCCAGAGTTAAAATGAGGTTTGACCACGTAGTCATTTGAAGGACTTCCATTTTCGGCCTGAATTGGACTTATAGCCTGAATCAGAGTTAAAGTGAGGTTTTTGAAATTCCACGTAGTTTGTGATTTGAAGGACTTCATTTTCGGCCTGAATTGGACTTATAGCCTGAATCAGAGTTAAAGTGAGGTTTTGAAATTCCACGTAGTTTGTGATTTGAAAGACTTCATTTTCGGCCTGAATTGGACTTATAGCCTGAATCAGAGTTAAAGGAGGTTTTGAAATTCCATGTAGTTTAATGATTTGAGGACTTCCTTTTTCGGCCTGAATGGACTTATAGCCTGAATCAGAGTTAAAGTGAGGTTTTGAAATTCCACATAGTTTGTGATTTGAAAGACTTCATTTTCAGCCTGAATTGGACTTATAGCCTGAATCAGAGTTAAAGTGAGGTTTTGAAATTCCACGTAGTTTGTGATTTGAAGGACTTCATTTTCAGCCTGTATTGGACTTATAGCCTGAATCAGAGTTAAAGTGAGGTTTTTGAAATTCCACGTAGTTTTGTGATTTGAAGGACTTCATTTTCGGCCTGAATTGGACTTATAGCCTGAATCAAAAAGGTTTTGAAATTCCATGTAGTTTGTGATTTGAAGGACTTCATTTTCAGCCTTATAACGAATTGGACTTAAAGACTGAATCATAGTTAAAGAGGGTTTAGAAATTCCACGTAGTTTGTGATTTGAAGGACTTCATTTTTCGGCCTGAATTGGACTTATAGCCTGAATCAGAGTTAAAATGAGGTTTTGAAATTCCACGTAGTTTGTGATTTGAAGGACTTCATTTTCGGCCTGAATTGGACTTATAGCCTGAATCAGAGTTAAAATGAGTTTTGAAATTCCACGTGGTTTGTGATTTGAAGGACTTCATTTTCGGCCTGAATTGGACTTATAGCCTGAATCAGAGTTAAAGTGAGGTTTTGAAATTCCACGTAGTTTGTGATTTGAAGGACTTCATTTCGGCCTGAATTGGACTTATAGCCTGAATCAGAGTTAAAGTGAGTTTTTGAATTCCACGTAGTTTGTGATTTGAAGGACTACATTCCCTGAATTGGACTTATAGACTGAATCAGGTTAAAGTTAGTTTGTGATTTGAAGGACTTCATTTTCGGCCTGAATTGGTCTTATAGCCTGAATCAGAGTTAAAGTGAGGTTTTGAAATTCCACGTAGTTTGTGATTTGAAGGACTTCATTTTCGGCCTGAATTGGACTCATAGACTGAATCAGAGTTAAAGTGAGTTTTGTTCCAAAGTTTGTGATTTGAAGGACTTCATTTTCGGCCTGAATTGGTTCTTATAGCCTTCAGAGTTAAAGGAGGTTTTGAAATTCCACGTAGTTTGTGATTTGAAGGACTTCATTTTTCAGACTATAGCCTGAATCAGAGTTAAAGTGAGGGTTTGAAATTCCACGTAGTTTGTGATTTGAAGGACTTCATTTTTCGGCCTGAATTGGACTTATAGCCTGAATCAGAGTTAAAGTGAAGTTTTGAAATTCCACGTAGTTTGTGATTTGAAGGACTTCATTTTCGGCCTGAATTGGACTTATAGCCTGAATCAGAGTTAAAGTGAGGTTTTGAAATTCCACGTAGTTTGTGATTTGAAGGACTTCATTTTCGGCCTGTATTGACTTATAGCCTGAATCAGAGTTAAAGTGAAGTTTTGAAATTCCACGTAGTTGTGATTTTGAGGACTTCATTTTCGGCCTGAATTGGACTTATAGCCTGAATCAGAAAATGGTTTTGAAATTCCAACGTAGTTTGTTTTGAAGGATTCCCTGACGTAGTTTAGCCTGAATTTAAAAGGACTTCATTTTTTCATTTTCCTGAATTGGACTTATAGCCTGAATCAGAGTTAAAAGAGGTTTTGAAATTCCACGTAGTTTATTGATTTGAAGGACATCATTTTCGGCCCGTATTGGACTTATAGCCTGAATCAGAGTTAAAGTGAGGTTTGAAATTCCACGTAGTTTGTGATTTGAAGGACTTCATTTTTCCCTGAATTGGACTTATAGCCTGAATCAGAGTTAAAGTGAGGTTTTGAAATTCCACGTAGTTTGTGATTTGAAGGACTTCATTTTCAGCCTGAATTGGACTTATAGCCTGAATCAGAGTTAAAATGAGGTTTTTGAAATTCCACGTGGTTTGTGATTTGAAGGACTTCATTTTTCGGCCTGAATTGGACTTGCTGTTCTGAATCAGAGTTAAAGTGAAGTTTTTGAAATTCCACGTAGTTTGTGATTTGAAGGACTTCATTTTCGGCCTGAATTGGACTTGTAGCCTGAATCATAGCTAGTGAGGTTTTGAAATTCCACGTAGTTTGTGATTTGAAGGACTTCATTTTCGGCCTGAATTGGACTTTATAGCCTGAATCAGAGTTAAAATGAGGTTTTGAAAATTCCACGTAGTTTGTGATTTGAAGGACTTCATTTCGGCCTGAATTGGACTTATAGCCTGAATCAGAGTTAAAGTGAGGTTTTGAAATTCCACGTAGTTTGTGATTTGAAGGACTTCTGTTTCGGCCTGAAATGGACTTATATTGCCTGAATCAGAGTTAAAGTGAGGTTTGAAATTCCACGTAGTTTGTGATTTGAAGGACTTCATTTTCGGCCTGAATTGGACTTATAGCCTGAATCAGAGTTAAAGTGAGGTTTTGAAATTCCACGTAGTTTGTGATTTGAAGGACTTCATTTTCGGCCTGAATTGGACTTATAGCCTGAATCAGAGTTAAAGTGAGGTTTGAAATTCACGTAGTTTGTGATTTGAAGGACTTCATTTTCAGCCTGGAATTGACTTTTATAGCCTGAATCAGAGTTAAAGTGAGGTTTTGAAATTCCCATTAGTAGTTTCATTTCAGATTTGAAGGACTTCATTTTCGGCCTGAATTGGACTTATGAATTGGAGCCTGAATCAGAGTTAAAGTGAGGTTTTTGAAATTCCACGTAGTTTTGTGATTTGAAGGACTTCATTTTCGGCCTGGAATTGGACTTATAGCCTGAATCAGAGTTAAAGTGAGGTTTTGAAATTCCACGTAGTTTGTGATTTGAAGGACTTCATTTTCAGCCTGAATTGGACTTATAGCCTGAATCAGAGTTAAAGTGAGGTTTTGAAATTCCACGTAGTTTGTGATTTGAAGGACTTCATTTTCGGCCTGAATTGGACTTATAGCCTGAATCAGAGTTAAAGTGAGGTTTTGAAATTCCACGTAGTTTGTGATTTGAAGGACTTCATTTTTCCTGAATTGGACTTATAGCCTGAATCAGAGTTAAAGTGAGGTTTGAAATTCCACGTAGTTTGTGATTTGAAGGACTTCATTTCGGCCTGAATTGGACTTATAGCCTGAATCAGAGTTAAAGTGAGGTTTTGAAATTCCACGTAGTTTGTGATTTGAAGGACTTCATTTTTCGGCCTGAATTGGACTTATAGCCTGAATCAGAGTTAAAGTGAGTTTGAAATTCCACGTAGTTTGTGATTTGAAGGACTTCATTTTCGGCCTGAATTGGACTTATAGCCTGAATCAGAGTTAAAGTGAGGTTTTGAAATTCCACGTAGTTTGTGATTTGAAGGACTTCATTTTCGGCCTGAATTGGACTTATAGCCTGAATCAGAGTTAAAGTGAGGTTTTGAAATTCCACGTAGTTTGTTGAAGGACTTCATTTTCGGCCTGGAGGGACTTAGCCTGAATCAGAGTTAAAAAGTCGGCCTGATTTGATTCATTTTCTGCCTGACTTATAGCCTGAATCAGAGTTAAAATGAGGTTTGAAATTCCACGTAGTTTGTGATTTGAAGGACTTCATTTTCAGCCTGGGTGGACTATAATAGGCACGTAGTTGTGATTTGGGACATCATTTTTCGGCCTGAATTGGACTTATAGCCTGAATCAGAGTTAAAGTGAAGTTTTTGAAATTCCACGTAGTTTGTGATTTGAAGGACTTCATTTTCGGCCTGAATTGGACTTATAGCCTGAATCAGAGTTAAAGGACTTCATTTCAGGTTTTGAAGTGATTCCAAATTCCATGGTTGTTTTGAAGGATTTGAAGGACTTCATTTTTGAAATTCCACGTAGTTTGTGATTTGAAGGACTTCATTTTTTGCCTGAATCAGCCTGAATCAGTTAAAAATGAGGTTTTGAAATTCCACGTAGTTTTTGATTTGAAGGACTTTTTGAATTGGACTTTTCGGCCTGAATTGGACTTATAGCCTGAATCAGAGTTAAAGTGAGGTTTTGAAATTCCACGTAGTTTGTGATTTGAAGGACTTCATTTTCGGCCTGAATTGGACTTATAGCCTGAATCAGAGTTAAAATGAGTTTTGAAGTTTTTGTGATTTGAAGGACTTCATTTTCGGCCTGAATTGGACTTATAGCCTGAATCAGAGGTTTTGAAATTCCACGTAGTTTTGTGATTTGAAGGGACTTCATTTTCGGCCTGAATTGGACTTTAGACTGGAATCAGAGTTAAGTGAGGTTTGAAATTCCACGTAGTTTGTGATTTGAAGGACTTCATTTTCGGCTTGAATTGGACTTATAGCCTGAATCAGAGTTAAAGTGAGGTTTTGAAATTCCAATGTAGTTTGTGATTTGAAGGACTTCATTTTTCGGCCTGAATTGGTCTTTCTTACAGCCTGAATCAGAGTTAAAGCGAGGTTTTGAAATTCCACGTAGTTTGTGATTTGAAGGACTTCATTTTCGGCCTGAATTGACTTCTTATAGCCTGAATCAGAGTTAAACTGAGTTTTGAAATTCCACGTAGTTTGTGATTTGAGATGACTTCATTTCGGCCTGAATTGGACTTATAGCCTGAATCAGAGTTAAAGTGAGGTTTTGAAATTCCACGTAGTTTGTGATTTGAGGACTTCATTTTCAGCCTGAAATTGGACTTATAGCCTGAATCAGAGTTAAGTGAAGTTTTGAAATTCCACGTAGTTTTGGGATTTGAAGGACATCATTTTCGGCCTGAATTGGACTTAAAGTAGCCTGAATCAGAGTTTGGGAAAGGATTTTCGGCCTAGTTTTGAAATTCCACGTAGTTTGTGATTTGAAGGACTTCATTTTTCGGCCTGTATCAGGACTTATAGCCTGAATCAGAGTTAAAGGACCATTTTCGGCCTAGGTTTTGAAATTCCACGTAGTTTGTGATTTGAAGGACTTCATTTCGGCCTGAATTGGACTTATATAGCCTGAATCAGAGTTAAAATGAGGTTTTAAATTCCACGTAGTTTGTGATTTGAAGGGACTTTTCGGCCAGAATTTTTTGGCCTGAAAGAACCATTTTCGGCCTGACTTATAGCCTGAATCAGAGTTAAAATGAGGTTTTGAAATTCCACGTTATTTGTGATTTGAAGGACTTCATTTTCGGCCTGAATTGGACTTATAGCCTGAATCAGAGTTAAAGTGGTTTTGAAATTCCACGTAGTTTGTGATTTGAAGGACTTCATTTTCGGCCTGAATTGGACTTATAGCCTGAATCATCAGAGTTTTGAATTCCAAGTGAGGTTTTTTCAGCCTGAAATTCCACGTGGTTTGTGATTTGAAGGACTTCATTTTCGGCCTGAATTGGACTTATAGACTGAATCAGAGTTAAAGTGAGGTTTAGAAATTCCACGTAGTTTGTGATTTGAAGGACTTCATTTTCGGCCTGAATTGGACTTATAGCCTGAATCAGAGTTAAATTGAGGTTTGAAATTCCACGTAGTTTGTGATTTGAAAGGACTTCATTTTCTGACCTGAATTGGACTTATAGCCTGAATCAGAGTTAAAGTGAGTTTTGAGTTCCCGTACTTTGTGATTTAGAACTTCTATTTTAGAAGGTTAAAGTGACCACGTAGTTTGTGATTTGAAGGACTTCATTTTCGGCCTGAATTGGACTATAGCCTGAATCAGAGTTAAAAAGTGAGGTTTAGAAATTTGAAGGACTTCATTTTCGTTTTGGACTCATAGACTGATTTGAAGGACTTCATTTTGATTTGCCTTTCGAATTGGACTTATAGCCTGAATCAGAGTTAAAGTTTTTGAAATAAAATTCTTCATTTTTCGTAGTTTCAGAGTTAAAGTGAGTTTGAAATTCCAAGTTTGACTTCATTTTTCGGCCTGAATTGGACTTATAGCCTGAATCAGAGTTAAAGGTTTTGAGGTTTTGTGATTTGGAACTTCATTTCGGCTGACTTATAGCCTGAGTTTTGAAATTTTTGTGATTTGAAGGACTTCATTTTCGGCCTGAATTGGACTTATAGCCTGAATCAGAGTTAAAGTGAGTTTGAAATTCCACGTAGTTTGTGATTTGAAGGACTTCATTTTCAGCCTGAATTGGACTTATAGCCTGAATCAGAGTTAAAGTGAGGTTTTGAAATTCCACGTAGTTTGTGATTTGAAGGACTTCATTTTTCGGCCTGAATTGGACTTATAGTGAATCAGAGTTAAAGTGAGTTTTGAAATTCCCGTAGTTTTGGGTTGAAGGACTTCATTTCGGCCTGAAATTGGACTTATAGCCTGAATCAGAGTTAAAGTGAGGTTTTGAAATTCCACGTAGTTTGTGATTTGAAGGACTTCATTTTCTGCCTGAATTGGACTTATAGCCTGAATCAGAGTTAAATGAGGTTTTGAAATTCCACGTAGTTTGTGGGATTTGAAGGACTTCATTTTCGGCCTGAATTGGACTTATAGCCTGAATCAGAGTTAGTGAGGTTTTGAAATTCCCATGTAGTTTGTGATTTGAAGGGACTTCGTTTCGGCCTGAATTGGACCTGTAGCCTGAATCAGAGTTAGTGAAGTTTGAAATTCCACGTAGTTTGTGATTTGAAGACCCCATTTTCGGCCTGAATTGGACTTATAAATGAATCAGAAAGCTAAAATGAGGTTTTGAAATCACGTGTTTGTGATTTGAAGTTGACTTCATTTTCAGCCTGTATTGGACTCTAGAGCATGAATCTTTGAGTTAAAGTAGTTTTAGTTCCACTTAGTTTGTGATTTGGTGAATTCACTTTCGGCCTGAATTGGACTTATAGCCCGAATCAGAGCTACAGTGAGGCTTTGAAATTCCAATGCCTTGTGACTTGAAGGACTTCATTGCCTGAATTGGACTTAGAAATTCGAATCAGAGTTAAAATGAGGTTTTGAAATTCACGTAGTTTGTGGATTTGAAGGACTTCATTTTCGCCTGTATTGGACTTATAGCCTGAATCAGAGTTAAAGTGAAGTTTTGAAATTCCGTAGTTTGTGATTTGAAGGACTTCATTTTCGGCCTGAATTGGACTTATAGCCTGAATCAGAGTTAGTGAGGTTTTGAAATTCAATGTAGTTTGTGATTTGAAGGACTTCATTTTTTCGGCCTGAATTGGACTTATAGCCTGAATCAGAGTTAAAGAGAGGTTTTGAAATTCCACGTAGTTTGTTATTTGAAGAACTTCATTTTTTGGCCTGAATTGGACTTTTATAGCCTGAATCAGAGTTAAAGTGAAGTTTTGAAATTCCACGTAGTTTGTGATTTGAATGACTTCATTTTCGGCCTGAATTGGACTTATAGCCCTGAATCAGAGTTAAATAAGGTTTTTTGAAATTCCATGTAGTTTGTGATTTGAAGGACTTCATTTTCGGCCTGAATTGGACTTATAGCCTGAATCAGAGTTAAATGAGGTTTTGAAATTCCACGTGTTTGTGATTTGAAGGACATCATTTTCGGCCTGAATTGGACTTATAGCCTGAATCAGAGTTAAAGTGAAGTTTTTGAAATTCCAATGTAGTTTGTGATTTGAAGGACTTCATTTTCGGCCTGTATGGACTTATAGCCTGAATCAGAGAGTTAAAGTGAAGGTTTGAAATTCCACGTAGTTTTGATTTGAAGGACTTCATTTTCGGCCTGAATTGGACTTATAGCCTGAATCAGAGTTAAAATTAGGTTTGAAATTCCACGTAGTTTGTGATTTGAAGGACTTCATTTTCGGCCTGAATTGGACTTATAGCCTGAATCAGAGTTAAGTGAGGTTTTGAAATTCCACGTAGTTTGTGATTTGAAGGACTTCATTTCGGCCTGAATTGGACTTGTAGCCTGAATCAGAGTTAAAGTGAGGTTTAGAAATTCCACGTAGTTTGTGATTTGAAGGACTTCATTTTCGGCCTGATTGGACTTATAGCCTGAATCAGAGTTAAAGTGAGGTTTTGAAATTCCCGTAGTTTGTGATTTGAAGGACTTCATTTTCGGCCTGAATTGGACTTATAGCCTGAATCAGAGTTAAAGTGAGGTTTTGAAATTCCACGTAGTTTGTGATTTGAAGGACTTCATTTTCGGCCTGGTTGGACTTATATAGCCTGAATCAGAGTTAAAATGAGGTTTTGAAATTCCACGTAGTTTGTGATTTGAAGGACTTCATTTCGGCCTGAATTGGACTTATAGCCTGAATCAGAGTTAAAGTGAGGTTTTGAAATTCCACGTAGTTTGTGATTTGAAGGACATCATTTTCGGCCTGAATTGGACTTATAGCCTGAATCAGAGTTAAAGTGAGGTTTGAAATTCCACGTAGTTGCGATTTGAAGGGACTTCATTTTCGGCCTGAATTGGACTTATAGCTGAATCAGAGTTAAAGTGAGGTTTAGAAATCCAATGTAGTTTGTGATTTGAAGGACTTCATTTTTTGGCCTGAATTGGACTTATAGCCTGAATCAGAGTTAAAGTTTTTTAAAATCCCACGTACTTTGTGATTTGAAGGACTTCATTTTCGGCCTGAATTGACCTATATAGCCTGAATCAGAGTTAAATGAGGTTTTGAAATTCCACGGTAGTTTTTGATTTGAAGGACTTCATTTTCGGCCTGTATTGGACTTAGAGCATGAATCAGAGTTAAAGTGAAGTTTTGAAGTTCCACGTAGTTTGTGATTTGAAGGAATTCATTTTCGGCCTGAATTGGACTTATAGCCTGAATCAGAGCTAGTGAGGTTTTGAAATTCCACGTAGTTTGTGATTTGAAGGACTTCATTTTCGGCCTGAATTGGACTTATAGCCTGAATCAAAGTTAAAGTGAGGTTTAAAATTCCGTGATTTGTGATTTGAAGGACTTCATTTTCGGCCTGTATTGGACTTATAGCCTGAATCAGAGTTAAAAATGAGGTTTTGAAATTCCATGTAGTTTGTGATTTGAGGACTTCATTTTTTCAATATATTGGACTTAGAGCTGAATCAGGAGTTAAAGTGAAGTTTTGAAGTTCCACGTAAGTTTGTGATTTGATGGACTTCTTGTTTCGGCCTGAATTGGACTTTATAGCCTGAATCAGAGTTAAAGTGAAGTTTTGAAATTCCGTAGTTTGTGATTTGAAGGACTTCGTTTTCGGCCTGAATTGGACTTATAGCCTGAATCAAAGCTAGTGGAGGTTTGAAATTCACGTAGTTTGTGATTTGAAGGACTTCATTTTTTGGCCTGAATTGGACTTATAGCCTGAATCAGGTTAAAGAGGTTTTGAAATTCACGTAGTTTGGTGATATGAAGGACTTCATTTTCGGCCTGAATTGGACTTATAGCCTGAATCAGAGTTAAAGTGAGGTTTGAAAATTCCACGTAGTTTGTGATTTGAAGGACTTCATTTTCGGCCTGAATTGGACTTATATAGCCTGAATCAGAGTTAAAATGAGGTTTTGAAATTCCACATGGATTTTTGGATTTGAAGGACTTCATTTTCGGCCTGTATTGACTTATCAGCCTGAATCAGAGTTAAAGTGAAGTTTTGTGTTCCACGTAGTTTGTGATTTGAAGGACATTTTTCAGCCTGGAATTAGACTTATAGCCTGAATCAGAGCTCGTGAGGTTTTGAAATTCCACGGTAGTTTGGCGGATTTGAAGGACTTCATTTTCGGCCTGGATTTGGACTTATAGCCTGAATCAGAGTTAAAAGTGAGGTTAAAAATTCCACGTAGTTTGTGATTTGAAGGACTTCGTTTTCGGCCTGAATTGGACTGTATAGCCTGAATCAAGTTAAAGTGAGGTTTTGAAATTCCGTAGTTTTGTGATTTGAAGGACTTCATTTTCGGCCTGAATTGGATTATAGCCTGAATCAGAGTTAAAAGTGACGTTTTGAAATTCCACGTAGTTTTTGATTTGAAGACCGTTTTCGGCCTGAATTGGACTTATAGCCTGAAACAGAGTTAAAGTGGAGTTTTGAAAATTCCACGTACTTTGTGATTTGAGGACTGTTTTTCGACCTGAATTGGACTTATAGCCTGAATCAGAGTTAAAGTGAGGTTTTGAAATTCCACCTAGTTTATTGATTTGAAGGACTTCATTTCAGCCTGAATTGGACTTATAGCCTGAATCAGAGTTAAAAGTGAAGTTTTGAAATTCCATGTAGTTTGTGATTTGAAGGAATTCATTTCGGCCTGAATTGGACTTATAGCCTGAATCAGAGCTAGTGAGGTTTTGTTTGAAGTTCCACGTAGTTTGTGATTTGAAGGATCATTTTCGGCCTGAATTGGACTTATAGCCTGAATCAGAGTTAAAGTGAGGTTTTGAAATTCCACGTAGTTTGTGATTTGAAGGACTTCTATTTTCGGCCTGAATTGGACTTATAGCCTGAATCAGAGTTAAAGGAAGTTTTGAAATCAATCCGTAGTTTGTGATTTGAATGACTTCATTTTCGGCCTGAATTGGACTTATAGCCTGAATCAGAGTTAAAATGAAGTTTTGAAATTCCACGTAGTTTGTGATTTGAAGGACTTCGTTTTTCGGCCTGAATTGGACTTATAGCCTGAATCAGAGTTAAAGTGAGGTTTAGAAATTCACGTAGTTTGATTTGAAGGACATCATTTTTGGCCTGAATTGGACTTATAGCCTGAATCAGAGTTAAAGTGAAGTTTTGAAGTTCCACGTAGTTTGTGATTTGAAGGACTTCATTTTCGGCCTGACTGGACTTATAGCCTGAATCAGAGTTAAAATGAGGTTTTGAAATTCCACGTAGTTTGTGATTTGAAGGACTTCGTTTTCGGCCTGAATTGACCTTAGCCTGAATCAGAGTTAAAGTGAGGTTTTGAAATTCCACATTTGTGATTTGAAGAACTTCATTTTTCGGCCTGAATTGGACTTATAGCCCGAATCAGAGTTAAAAGTGAGGTTTTGAAATTCCACGTAGTTTGTGATTTGAAGGACTACATTTTCGGCCTGAATTGGACTCATAGACTGAATCAGAGTTAAAGTGAGGTTTTGAAATTCCACGTAGTTTGTGATTTGAAGGACTTCATTTTCGGCCTGAATTGGTCTTATAGCCTGAATCAGAGTTAAAGTGAGGTTTTGAAATTCCATGTTGTGATTTGAAGGACTTCATTTTCGGCCTGTATTGGACTCATAGCCTGAATCAGAGTTAAAGTGAAGTTTTGAAGTTCCACGAAGTTTGTGATTTGAAGGACTTCATTTTCGGCCTGAATTGGTCTTATAGCCTGAATCAGAGTTAAAGTGAAGGTTTGAAATTCCACGTAGATTGTGATTTGAAGGACTTCATTTCGGCCTGAATGGACTTATAGCCTGAATCATAGCTAAAAGTGAGGTTTTGAAATTCCACGTAGTTTGTGATTTGAAGGACTTCATTTTCGGCCTGAATTGGACTCATAGCCTGAATCAGAGTTAAAAGCTTTTTAAATTCCACGTAGTTTGTGATTTGAAGGACTTCATTTTCGGCCTGAATTGACTTATAGCCTGAATCAGAGTTAAAGTGAGGTTTTTGAAATTCCACGTAGTTTTTGATTTGAAGGACTTCATTTTCGCCTGAATTGGACTTATAGCCTGGTCAGAGTTAAAAGTGAGGTTTGAAATTCCACGTTTGTGTGATTTGAAGGACTTCATTTTCAGCCTGAATTGACTTATAGCCTGAATCAGAGTTAAAGTGAGGTTTTTGAAATTCCACGTAGTTTGTGATTTGAAGGACTTCATTTTTCGGCCTGAATTGGACTTATAGTCTGAATCAGAGTTAAAGTGAGGTTTTGAAATTCCACGTGTTTGTGATTTTGAAGGACTTCATTTCGGCCTGGGGTTGGACTTATAGCCTGAATCAGAGTTAAAGTGAGGTTTTGAAATTCCATGTAGTTTGTGATTTGAAGGACTTCATTTTCAGCCTGAATTGGACTTATAGCCTGAATCAGAGTTAAAGTGAAGTTTTGATTCCACGTAGTTTGTGATTTGAAGGACTTCGTTTTCGGCCTGAATTGGACTTTATAGACTGAATCAGAGTTAAAGTGAAGTTTTGAAATTCCGTAGTTTGTGATTTGAAGGACTTCATTTTTGGCCTGAATTGACTTATAGCCTGAATCAGAGTTAGTGAGGTTTAGAAATTCCACGTAGTTTGTGATTTGAAGGATCTCATTTTTGGCCTGAATTGACTTATAGCCTGAATCAGAGTTAAAAATTTTTTTAAATTCCACGTAGTTTGTGATTTGAAGGACTTCGTTTTCGGCCTGAATTGGACTTATAGCCTGAATCAGAGTTAAAGTGAAGTTTTGAAATTCCACGTAGTTTCATGTAGATTTGAAGGACTTCATTTTTTGGCCTGAATTGGACTTATAGCCTGAATCAGAGTTAAAGTTCCACGAGGTTATGAAATTCCCTGAATTGAACATAGTGAGTTTGTGATTTGAAGGACTTCATTTTCGGCCTGAATTGGACTTATAGCCTGAATCAGAGTTAAAAATGAGGTTTGAGGTTTTGAAATTCCCTGGTGGACTTATAGCCTGAGTTTGTGATTTGAAGGACTTCATTTTCGGCCTGGTGCCCTGAATTGGTTAAAATAGAGGTATAGCCTGAATCATTTTCGGCCTGGAGTTAAATTGAGGTTTTAAATTCCACGTAGTTTGTGATTTGGACCCCATTTTTCGAGCCTGAATTTAAGAGAGGTTTAGAAATTCCACGTAGTTTGTGATTTGAAGGACTTCATTTTCGGCCTGAATTGGACTTATAGCCTGAATCAGAGTTAAAGTGAGGTTTGAAATTCCACGTAGTTTGTGATTTGAAGGACTTCATTTTCGGCCTGAATTGGACTTATAGCCTGAATCAGAGTTAAAAGTGACGGTTTTGAAATTCCACGTAGTTTGTGATTTGAAGGACTTCATTTTCGGCCTGAATTGGACTTATAGCCCGAATCAGACAGTGAGGTTTTGAAATTCCACGTATTTTGTGATTTGGCGACTTCATTTCGGCCTGAATTGACTTATAGCCTGAATTGAAAGTTAAAGTAAGGTTTTGGAAATTCCACGTAGCTCAGATTTGAAGGACCTACTGGCCTGAATTGGACTTATAGCCTGAATCAGAGTTAAAATTTTGAGTTTTTGAAGGACTTCGTTTCGGCCTAAATTGGACTTATAGCCTAATCATAGCTAGTGAGGTTTAGGAAATTCCACGTAGTTTGTGATTTGAGGACTTCATTTTTTGGCCTGAATTGGACTTTAGCCTGGAATCAGAGTTAAAGTTTTATAAAGTTCCACGTAGTTTGTGATATGAAGGACTCATTTTCGGCCTGAATTAGAACATAGCCTGAATCAGAGTTAAATGAGGTTTTGAAATTCCTTTGTTGTGATTTGAAGGACTTCGTTTACGGCCTGAGTTGAACTATAGCCTGAATCAGAGTTAAAAATGAGGTTTGAAATTCCACGTAGTTTGTGATTTGAAGGAACATTTTTCGGCCTGACTTATTGAACTTAAAATGAGGTTTAAATTCACGTAGTTGTGAATTCAGAGCCTGAATCAAGTTAAAATAGAGGTTTAGAAATTCCACGTAGTTTGTGATTTGAAGGACTTCATTTTCGGCCTGAAGTGGACTTTGCCTGAATCAAGAGTTAAATTGAGGTTTTAAATTCCACGTAGTTTGTGATTTGGACTTATTTTTCGGCCTGGTGGACTTATAGCCTGAATCAGAGTTAAAATGGTTTAGAAATTCCCACGTAGTTTGTTTTGAAGGACTTCATTTCGGCCTGGTGGACTTATAGTGAATCAGAGTTAAAGTGAGGTTTAAGAAATTCCACGTAGTTTGTGATTTGAAGGACTTTCATTTTCGGCCTGAATTGGTCTTCTATAGCCTTAAAAGGAATCAGAGTTTGTGATTTGAAGGACTTCATTTTCGGCTGAATTGGACTTATAGCCTGAATCAGGTTAAAGAAATTCACGTACTTTTGTGATTTGAAGGACTTCATTTTCATTACCAATTGGACTTATATCCTGAATCAGAGTTAAAAGGGTTTTGAGGTTTTGAAGGACTCGGCCTGAATTGGAACATAGCCTGAATCAGTTAAGTTTTTTGAAATTCCACGTAGTTTGTGATTTGAAGGACTTCGTTTTCGGCCTGAATTGGACTTAGCATGAATCAGAGTTAAAGTGAAGTTTTGAAATTTTGTGCTTTGTGATTTGAAGGACTTCATTTTCAGCCTGGTAGGACTTATAGCAATCAGAGTTAAAGTGAGGTTTCATTCCATAGTTTGTGATTTGAAGGACGGCCTGAATTGGACTTATAGCCTGAATCAGAGTTAAAGGAGGTTTGAAATTCCACATAGTTTGTGATTTGAAGGACTTCATTTTCGGCCTGAATTGGACTTATAGCCTGAATCAAAGTTAAAATGAGGTTTTGAAATTCCACGTAGTTTGTGATTGAAGGACTTCGTTTTCGGCCTGGAATTGGTCTTATAGCCTGAATCAGAGTTAAAGTGAAGTTTTGAAATTCCACGAAGTTTCAGGATTTGAATGACTTCATTTCGGCCTGAATTGGACTTATAGCCTGAATCCAGAGTTAAAATGAGGTTTTTGAAATTCCACGTAGTTTGTGATTTTGATTTTCGGCCTGTATTGGACTAGAGCATGAATCAGAGTTAAAGTGAATTTGGTTCCACTTATAGCCCGGAATTCATTTTTCGACTTATAGTTCAAAAGTGAGGTTTTGAAATTCCACGTAGTTTGTGATTTGAAGGACTTCATTTTCGCCTGAATTGGACCGATGGCCTGAATCAGAGTTAAGTGAGTTTTGAAGTGATTTGAAGGACTTCATTTTTCGGCCTGTATTGGACTTATAGCCTGAATCAGAGTTAAGAAAGTTTTTTAGCAATTCCCGTAGTTTGTGATTTGAGGACTTCATTTTCGGCCTGAATTGACTTATAGCCTGAATCCAGAGTTAAAATGGGGTTTTGAAATTCACGTAGTTTGTGATTTGAAGGACTTCATTTTCGGCCTGTATTGGACTTAGAGCATGAATCCAGAGTTAAAAGTGAGGTTCTTACGTAGTTTGTTATTTGAAGAACTTCATTTTCGGCCTGAAATAGCCTGAATCAAATTTAAAGTTCCCACGTAGTTTGTGATTTGAAGGACTTCATTTTTGGCCTGAATTGGACTTATAGCCTGAATCAAGTTAAAGAGTGAAGTTTTGAATTCCATGTAGTTTGTGGATTTGAAGGACTTCATTTTTTCGGCCTGAATTGGACTTATAACAGATCAGAGTTAAAATGAGTTTGAAAATTCCACGTGGTTGTGATTTGAAAGGACTTCAAAGGCCTGGTTTTATAGCCTAATGAGTTAAAAATGTAGTTTGGCGATTGAAGAACTTCATTTCGTGGCCTGAATTGGACTTATAGCCTGAATCAGAGTTAAAGTGAGGTTTTGAAATTCCACGTTTTTGTGATTTGAAGGACTTCATTTCGGCCTGAATTGGACTTATATAGCCTGAATCAGAGTTAAAATTAGGTTTTGAAATTCCGTAGTTTGTGATTTGAAGACTTCATTTCGGCCTGAATTGGACTTATAGCCTGAATCAGAGTTAAAGTGAGGTTTTGAAATTCCACGTAGTTTTGTGATTTGAAGGACTTCATTTTCGGCCTGAATTGGACTTATCGCCTGAATCAGAGTTAAAAATTGAAGTTTAGAAGTTCCACGTAGTTGTGATTTGAAAGGACTTCATTTTCGGCCTGATTTGGACTTATAGCCTGAATCAGAGTTAAAGTGAGGTTTAGAAATTCCACGTAGTTGTGTGATTTGAAGGACTTCATTTCGCCTGAATTGGACTTATAGCCTGAATCATAGTTAAAATTGTTTAAATTCCGAGTTTGTGATTTGAAGGACATTTTCGGCCTGAATTGGACTTATAGCCATCAGAGTTAAAGTTTTTATTCGTGTTTGTGATTTGAAGGACTTCATTTTTGGCCTGAATTGGACTTATAGCCTGAATCAGAGTTAAAGTGAGGTTATAAATTCCAATGTAGTTTTGTGATTTGAAGGACTTCATTTTCGGCCTGAATCAGAGTTAAAGTGAGTTTGAAATTCCCACGTTTTGTGATTTGAAGGACTTCCATTTTTCGGCCTGAATTGGACATAGCCTGAATCAGAGTTAAAGTGGTTTTGAAAATTCACGTAGTTTTTGATTTGAAGGACTTCGTTTTCGGCCTGAATTGGTCTTATAGCCTGAATCAGAGTTAAAAGTGAGTTTTTGAAATTCCACGGTTTGTGATTTGAAGGACTTCATTTTCGGCCTGAATTGGACTTATAGCCTGAATCAGAGTTAAAAATGAGGTTTTGAAAATTCCACGTTTTTGGATTTAGCGACTTCATTTTCGGCCTGAATTGGACTATAGTCTGAATCAGAGTTAAAAGAGGTTTTGAAGTTACAATGTAGTTTGTGATTTGAAGGATTCATTTTCAGCCTGAATTGGACTTATAGCCTGAATCAGAGCTAGTGAGGTTTTTGAAATTCCACGTAGTTTGTGATTTGAAGGACTTCATTTTCGGCCTGAATTGGACTTATAGCCTGAATCAGAGTTAAAAGTGAGGTTTTGAAATTCCACGTAGTTTGTGATTTGAAGGTTTCATTTTCGGCCTTGTTGGACTTATAGCCTGAATCAGAGTTAAAATGAAGTTTTGAAATTCCACGTAGTTTGTGATTTGAAGGACTTCATTTTCAGCCTGAATTGGACTTATAGCCTGAATCAGAGTTAAAGTGATGTTTTGAAATTCCACGTAGTTTGTGATTTGAAGGACTTCATTTTCGGCCTGAATTGGACTTATAGCCTGAATCAGAGCTAAAATGAGGTTTTTTGTTCCACGTAGTTTTGTGATTTGAAGGACTTCATTTTCGGCCTGAATTGGACTTATAGCCTGAATCAGAGTTAAAAAGTGAGGTTTTGAAATTCCACGTAGTTTGTGATTTGAAGGACTTCATTTTTCGGCCTGAATTGGACTTATAGCCTGAATCAGAGTTAAAAATGAGGTTTTGAAATTCCACGTAGTTTGTGATTTGAAGGACTTCATTTTCGGCCTGAATTGGACTTATAGCCTGAATCAGAGTTAAAAAGAGGTTTTGAATTCCACGTAGTTTCAGATTTGAAGGACTTCATTTCGGCCTGTATTGGACTTATAGCCTGAATCAGAGTTAAAATGAGTTTGAAATTCCACGTAGTTTGTGATTTGAAGGACTTCATTTTCGGCTAAATTGAATCAAGAGTTAAAGTGAAGTTTTGAAGTTTCCACATGAATTCATTTTCGGCCTGAATTAAAGTGCCTGAATCAGGTTTAGAAATTCCACGTGATTTGTGATTTGAAGGGACTTCATTTTTCGGCCTGAATTGGACTTATAGCCTGAATCAAGTTAAAGTGAGGTTTAGAAATTCCACGTAGTTTGTGATTTGAAGGACTTCATTTTCGGCCTGAATTGGACTTATAGCCTGAATCAGAGTTAAGTGAGGTTTTGAAATTCCCGCGTAGTTTGTGATTTGAAGGACTTCATTTTCGGCCTGAATTGGACTTATAGCCTGAATCAGGTTAAGTGAGGTTTGAAATTCCACGTAGTTTTTGATTTGAAGGACTTCGTTTTTCGGCCTGAATTGGTCTTATAGCCTGAATCAGAGTTAAAGTGAAGTTTTTGAAATTCCACGTACTTTAATGATTGAAGGACTTCATTTTCGGCCTGGTTGGACTTATAAAAAGAATCATGAGTTAAATGAGGTTTTGAAATTCCACGTAGTTTGTATTTGAAGGACTTCATTTTCGGCCTGTATTGGACTTATAGCATGAATCAGTGAAGTTAAAGTTCCACGTAGTTTGTTTTGAAATTCATTTTCGGCCTGAATTGGACTTATAGCCTGAATCAGAGCTAATTGAGGTTTCGTTTCCACGGCCTGAATTTGGTCTTCATTTTCGGCCTGAATCGACTTAAAGCCTGAATCAGAGTTTTGAGAAATTCCACGTAGTTTGTGATTTGAAGGACTTCATTTTCGGCCTGAATTGGACTTATAGCCTGAATCAGAGTTAAAATGAAGTTTTGAAATTCCACGTAGTTTTGTGATTTGAAGGACTTCATTTTCGGCCTGGAATGGTTTTATAGCCTAGATCAGAGTTAAAATGGGGTTTTTGAAGTTCCATGTAGTTTGTGATTTGAAGGAATTCATTTTCGGCCTGGGTTGGACTATAGCCTGAATCAGAGTTAAAGTGAGGTTTTGAAATTCCACGTAGTTTGTGATTTGAAGGACATCATTTTCGGCCTGAATTGGACTTATAGCCTGAATCAGAGTTAAAGTGAGGTTTTTTGAAATTCCACGTAGTTTGTGATTTGAAGGACTTCATTTCAGCCCTGAATTGGACTTATAGCATGAATCAGAGTTAAAATGAGGTTTTGAAATTCCACGTAGTTTGTGATTTGAAGGACTTCATTTTCGGCCTGTATTGGACTTATATAGCCTGAATCAGAGTTAAAAGTGAGGTTTGAAATTCCACGTAGTTTGTGATTTGAAGGCTTCATTTTTCGGCCTGAATTGGACTTATAGCCTGAATCAGAGTTAAAAAAGTGAGGTTTTGAAATTCCACGTAGTTTGTGTTTGAAGGACTTCATTTTCGGCCTAGATTGGACTTATAGCCTGAATCAGAGCTAGTGAGGTTTTGAAATTCCGTAGTTTGTGATTTGAAGGACTTCATTTTTTGGCCTGAATTGGACTTATAGCCTGAATCAGAGTTAAAGTGAGGGTTTTGAAATTCCACGTAGTTTTGTGATTTGAAGGACTTCATTTTCAGCCTGAATTGGACTTATAGCCTGAATCAAATTTAAGTGAGGTTTTGAAATTCCACGTAGTTTTGTGATTTGAGGACTTCATTTTCGGCCTGAATTGGACTTATAGCCTGAATCAGAGTTAAGTGAAGTTTTGAAATTCCCCACGTAGTTTGTGATTTGAAGGACTTCGTTTTCGGCCTGAATTGGACTTATAGCCTGAATCATAGCTAGAGTTAAAGTGATTTGAAGTTTTTTTGAAATTCCACGTACTTTTATAAATTCCACACGTAGATTTGAAGGACTTCATTTTCGGCCTGAATTGGACTTATAGCCTGAATCAGAGTTAAAATGAGGTTTTGAAATTCCACGTAGTTTGTGATTTGAAGGACTTCATTTTTGAAATTCAGCCTGAATTGGACTTTTTTCAGCCTGAATTGGACTTTGGCTGAATCAGAGTTAAAGTGAGGTTTGAAATTCCACGTGGTTTGTGATTTGAAGGACTTCATTTTCGGCCTGTATTGGACTTATAGCCTGGAATCAGAGTTAAAGTGAGGTTTTGAAATTCCACGTAGTTTGTGATTTGAAGGACTTCATTTTCAGCCTGAATTGGACTTATAGCCTGAATCAGAGTTAAAGTGAAGTTTTGAAATTCCATGTAGTTTGTGATTTGAAGGACTTCATTTTCGGCCTGTATTGGACTTATAGCCTGAATCAGGTTAAAGTGAAGTTTTGAAATTCAGTTTTGTGATTTGAAACTTCATTTTCGGCCTGAATTGGACCTATAGACTGAATCAGAGTTAAAATGAAGTTTTGAAATTCCACGTGGTTTGTGATTTGAAGGACTTCATTTTCGGCCTGAATTGGACTTATAGCCTGAATCAGTTTAAAGGTTGTGATTTGGTTCATTTTGAAAATTCCTGAATCCAGTTAAAGTTTGTTATTTGAAGTTTGTGACTTCATTTTCGGCCTGAATTGGACTTATAGCCTGAATCAGAGTTAAAGGAGGTTTGAAATTCCACGTAGTTTTGGATTTGAAGGACTTCATTTTCGGCCTGGGTTGGACTTATAGCCTGAATCAGAGTTAAAGTGAGTTTGAAATTCCACGTAGTTTTTGATTTGAAGGACTTCATTTTCGGCCTGAATTGACCTGAGCCTGAATCCAGAGTTAAAGTGAGGTTTTTGAAATTCCACGTAGTTTGTGATTTGAAGGACTTCATTTTCAGCCTGAATTGGACTTATAGCCTGAATCAGAGTTAAAGTGAGGTTTGAAATTCCACGTAGTTTTGTGATTTTAAGGACTTCATTTTTCGGCCTGAATTGGACTTATAGCCTGAATCAGAGTTAAAGTGAGGTTTTGAAATTCCATGGTTTTGGATTTGAAGGACTTCGTTTTTGGCCTGAATTGGACTTATAGCCTGAATCAGAGTTAAAGTGACGTTTTGAAATTCCACGTAGTTTGTGATTTGAAGGACTTCATTTTCGGCCTGAATTGGACTTATAGCCTGAATCAGAGTTAAATTGACGTTTGAAGAATTCCACGTAGGATTTGAAGGACTTCATTTTCGAAATTGGACACAGAGTTAAAGTAGGTTTTGAAGTTCCCGTAGTTTGTGATTTGAAGGACTTCATTTTCGGCCTGAATTGGACTTGCTAGCCTGAATCAAAGAGTTAAAGTGAGGTTTGAAATTCCACCTAGTTTGTGATTTGAAAGACTTCATTTTTCAGCCTGAATTGGACTTATAGCCTGAATCAGAGTTAAAGTGAGGTTTTGAAATTCCATGTGATTTGTGATTTGAAGGACTTCATTTTTCGGCCTGTATTGGACTTATAGCCTGAATCAGAGTTAAAAGTGAAAGTTCCACGTAGTTTGTGATTTGAAGGCTTCATTTTCGGCTAAATTGGACTTATAGCCTGAATCAGAGTTAAATGAGTTTTAGAAAATTCCACGTAGTTTGTGATTTGAAGGACTTCATTTTCGGCCTGAATTGGACTTATAGCCTGAATCAGAGTTAAAGTGAGTTTTGAAATTCCACGTAGTTTGTGATTTGAAGGACTTTTTCGGCCTGAATTGGTCTTATAGCCTGAATCAGAGTTAAGTGAGGTTTTGAAATTCCACGTAGTTTGTGATTTGAAGGACTTCATTTTCGGCCTGAATTGGACTTATAGCCTGAATCCAGAGTTGAAATGGTTTTGAAATTCCACGTAGTTTGTGATTTGAAGGACTTCATTTTCGGCCTGAATTGGACTTATAGCCTGAATCAGAGTTAAAGTGAGGTTTTGAAATTCGTAGTTTGTGGACGAAGGACTTCATTTTTCGGCCTGAATTTGGACTTATAGCCTGAATCAGAGTTAAAAGTGGGTTTTGAAATTCCACGTAGTTTGTGATTTGAAGGACTTCATTTTCGTACGAATTGGACTTATAGCCTGAATCAGAGTTAAAATGAGGTTTTGAAATTCCCGTAGTTTGTGATTTGAAGGACTTCATTTTCGGCCTGAATTGGTCTTATAGCCTGAATCAGAGTTAAAAGTGAGGTTTGAAATTCCCGTAGTTTGTTATTTGATTTGAAGGACTTCATTTTTCGGCCTGAAGGACTTGGACTTATAGCCTGAATCAGAGTTAAAGTGAGTTTTGAAATTCCACGAATTGTTTGCCTGATTTGAAGGACTTCATTTTCGGCCTGAATTGGACTTATAGCCTGAATCAGAGTTAAAGTGAGGTTTTTGAAATTCCACGTAGTTTGTGATTTGAAGGACTTCATTTTCGGCCTGAATTGGACTTATAGCCTGAATCTAAAGAGTTAAAGGGAGGTTTTTTTCGGCCTGAATTCCACGTAGTTTGTGATTTTGAAGGACTTCATTTTCGGCCTGAATTGGACTTATAGCCTGAATCAGAGTTAAAGTGAGGTTTTGAAAGGACTTCCGTAGTTTTGTGATTTGAAGGACTTCATTTTCGGCCTGAATTGGACTTATAGCCTGAATCAGAGTTAAAACGTGTTTGTGAGGTTTTGAAATTCCGTAGTTTGTGATTTTGAAGGACTTCATTTTCGGCCTGAATTGGACTTATAGCCTGAATCAGAGTTAAAGTGAGGTTTCGAAATTCGTTTTGAAATTCCACATAGTTTGTGATTTGAAGGACTTCATTTTCGGCCTGAATTTGACTTATAGCCTGAATCAGAGTTAAAATGAAGTTTTGAAATTCCACGTAAGTTTGTGATTTGAAGGACTTCATTTTCGGCCTGAATTGGACTTATAGCCTGAATCAGAGTTAAAATGAGGTTTTGAAATTCCACGTAGTTTGTGATTTGAAGGACTTCATTTTTTCAGCCTGAATTGGACTTATAGCCTGAATCAGAGTTAAAGTGAGGTTTTTGAAATTCCATGTAGTTTGTGATTTGAAGGACTTCATTTTTCGGCCTGAATTGCCTGAATCAGAGTTAAAATAAGCCTGAATCAGAGCTAAAGTGAGGTTTTTTGAAATTCCACGTAGTTTGTGATTTGAAGGACTTCATTTTCGGCCTGAATTGGACTTATAGGTTTTTGAAATTCCTTTGTGATTTGAATCAGGCCTGGTGGACTTAAAGTGAGGTTTGAAATTCCACGTAGTTTGTGATTTGAAGGACTTCGTTTTCGGCCTGAATTGGACTTATAGCCTGAATCAGAGCTAAGTGAGGTTTAGAAATTCCAATAGTTTTGTGATTTGAAGGACTTCATTTTTCGGCCTGAATTGGACTTATAGCCTGAATCAGAGTTAAAATGAGGTTTTGAAATTCCACGTAGTTTGTGATTTGAAGGACTTCATTTTCAGCCTGCTGACTTAGAGCATGAATCAGAGTTAAAGTGAGGTTTTGAAATTCCACGTAGTTTGTGATTTGAAGGACTTCGTTTTCGGCCTGAATTGGACTTATAGCCTGAATCAGAGTTAAAGTGAAGTTTATAAATTCCACGTAGTTTGTGATTTGAAGGACTTCATTTTCGGCCTGAATTGGACTTCTAGCCTGAATCAGAGTTAAAGGAGGTTTTTGAAATTCCACGTTAGTTTGTGATTTGAAGGACTTCATTTTCGGCCTGAATTGGACTTATAGCCTGAATCAGAGTTAAAATGAGGTTTTGAAATTCCACGTAGTTTGTGATTTGAAGGACTTCATTTTCGGCCTGAATTGGACTTATAGCCTGAATCAGAGTTAAAAATGAGGTTTTGAAATTCCACGTAGTTTGTGATTTGAAGGACTTCATTTTCGGCCTGAATTGGAGGTTTTGAAATTCTTTTGTGATAGCCTGAATCAGAGTTAAAGTGAGGTTTTGAAATTCCACGTAGTTTGTGATTTGAAGGACTTCATTTTCGGCCTGAATTGGACTTATAGCCTGAATCAGAGTTAAATATGAGGTTTTGGAAATTCCACGTAGTTTGTGATTTGGAAGGACTCATTTTCGGCCTGAATTGGACTTATAGCCTGAATCAGAGTTAAAGTGAGGTTTTGAAATTCCACGTAGTTTGTGATTTGAAGGACTTCATTTCTGCCTGAATTGGACTTATAGCCTGAATCAGAGTTAAATGTTTTAGAGTTTGTGATTTGAAGGACTTCATTTCGGCCCTGAATTGGACTTATAGCCTGAATCAGAGTTAAAGTGTTTTGAAATTCCATGATGATTTGAAGGACTTCATTTTCGGCCTGAATTGGACTTATAGCCTGAATCAGAGTTAAAGTGACGTTTTGAAATTCCACGTAGTTTGTGATTTGAAGGACTTCATTTTCGGCCTGAATTGGACTTATAGCCTGAATCAGAGTTAAAATGAGGTTTTGAAATTCCACGTAGTTTGTGATTTGAAGGACTTCATTTTCGGCCTGAATTGGACTTATAGCCTGAATCAGAGTTAAAGTGAGGTTTTGAAATTCCACGTAGTTTGTGATTTGAAGGACTTCATTTTTCGGCCTGAATTGGACTTATAGCCTGAATCAGAGTTAAAGTGAAGTTTTGAAATTCCACGTAGTTTTGTGATTTGAAGGACTTCATTTCGGCCTGAATTGGACTTATAGCCTGAATCAGAGTTAAAGTGAGGTTTTGAAATTCCACGTAGTTTGTGATTTGAAGGACTTCATTTTCGGCCTGAATTGGACTTATAGCCTGAATCAGAGTTAAAATGAGGTTTGAAATTCCACGTAGTTTGTGATTTGAAGACTTCATTTTTGGCCTGAATTGGACTTATAGCCTGAATCAGAGTTAAAATGAGGTTTTGAAATTCCACGTAGTTTGTGATTTGAAGGACTTGGTTTTCGGCCATGAATTGGACTTATAGCCTGAATCAGAGTTAAAGTGAGGTTTTGAAATTCCCGTAGTTTGTGATTTGAAGGACTTCATTTTCGGCCTGAATTGGACTTATAGCCTGAATCAGAGTTAAAATGAGGTTTTGAAATTCCACGTAGTTTGTGATTTGAAGGACTTCATTTTCGGCCTGTATTGGACTTAGAGCATGAATCAGAGTTAAAGTGAGGTTTTGAAATTCCACGTAGTTTGGGATTTGAAGGACTTCATTTTGGCCTGAATTGGACTTATAGCCTGAATCAGAGTTAAAGGAGGTTTTGAAATTCCACGTAGTTTGTGATTTGAAGGACTTCATTTTCGGCCTGAATTGGACTTATAGCCTGAATCAGAGTTAAAAGTGAGGTTTTGAAATTCCACGTAGTTTGTGATTTGAAGGACTTCATTTTCGGCCTGAATTGGACTTATAGCCTGAATCAGAGTTAAAGTTGAGGTTTTGAAATTCCACGTAGTTTGTGATTTGAAGGACTTCATTTTCGGCCTGAATTGGACTTATAGCCTGAATCAGAGTTAAAATGAGGTTTTGAAATTCCACGTAGTTTGTGATTTGAAGGACTTCATTTTCGGCCTGAATTGGACTTATAGCCTGAATCAGAGTTAAAGTGAGGTTTTGAAATTCCACGTAGTTTGTTATTTGAAGAACTTCATTTTCGGCCTGAATTGGACTTATAGCCTGAATCAGAGTTAAAAGTGAAGTTTGAAATTCCACGTAGTTTGTGATTTGAAGGACTTCATTTTCGGCCTGAATTGGACTTATAGCCTGAATCAGAGTTAAAGTGAGGTTTTGAATTCCATGTAGTTTTTGATTTGAAGGACTTCACGTGAATTGGACTTATAGCCTGATCAGAGTTAAAGTGAGGTTCTTGATTTGAGACTTCATTTTCGGCCTGAATTGGACCACGTAGTTTTGAAGTTCGTAGATTTGAAGGACTTCATTTTCGGCCTGAATTGGACTTATAGCCTGAATCAGAGTTAAAATGAGGTTTTGAAATTCCACATGTAGTTTGTGATTTGAAGGACTTCATTTTTTTGAATTGGACTTATAGCCTGAATCAGAGTTAAAGTGAAGTTTTGAAATTCCACGTAGTTTGTGATTTGAAGAACTTCATTTTCGGCCTGAATTGGACTTATAGCCTGAATCAGAGTTAAAAATGAGGTTTTGAAATTCCACGTGGTTGTGATTTGAAGGACTTCATTTTCTGGCCTGAATTGGACTTATAGCCTGAATCAGAGTTAAAATGAGGTTTTAAAATTCCACGTAGTTTGTGATTTGAAGGACTTCATTTTCGGCCTGAATTGGACTTATAGCCTGAATCAGAGTTAAAATGGGAGGTTTTGTGATTTGAAATTCCACGTAGTTTGTGATTTGAAGGACTTCATTTTCGGCCTGTATTGGACTTATAGCCCGAATCAGAGTTAAAGTGAGGTTTTGAAATTCCACGTAGTTTGTGATTTGAAGGACTTCATTTTCGGCCTGAATTGGACTTATAGACTGAATCAGAGTTTGTGAAACTTCATTTCAGAGGTTTTGGAAATTCCACGAAGTTTGTGATTTGAAGAACTGCATTTTCGGCCTGAATTGGACTTATAGCCTGAATCAGAGTTAAAGTGAGGTTTTGAAATTCCCGTAGTTTGTGATTTGAAGGACTTCATTTCGGCCTGAATTGGACTTATAGCCTGAATCAGAGTTAAAGTGAGGTTTAGAAATTCACGTAGTTTGTGATTTGAAGGACTTCATTTTCAGCCTGAATTGGACTTATAGCCTGAATCAGAGTTAAAAAGTGAGGTTTGAAATTCCACGTAGTTTGTGATTTGAAGGACTTCATTTCAGCCTGAATTGGACTTATAGCCTGAATCAGAGTTAAAGGAGGTTTTGAAATTCCACGTAGTTGTGATTTGAAGGACTTCATTTTCGGCCTGAATTGGACTTATAGCCTGAATCAGAGTTAAAGTGAAGTTTTGAATTCCACGTAGTTTGTTGATTTGAAGGACTTCATTTTCGGCCTGAATTAGACTTATAGCCCGAATCAGAGTTAAAAGGAGGTTTTGAAATTAATGAACGAAGGACTTCATTTTCGGCCTGTATTGGACTTATAGCCTGAATCAGAGTTAAAGTGAGTTTGAAATTCCACGTAGTTTGTGATTTGAAGGACTTCATTTTCGGCCTGAATTGGACTTATAGCCTGAATCAGAGTTAAAGAGGTTTTGAAATTCCCACGTAGTTTGTGATTTGAAAAGGACTTCATTTTTCGGCCTGAATTGGACTTATAGCCTGAATCAGAGTTAAAATGAGGTTTTGAAATTCCACGTAGTTTTGATTTGAAGGACTTCATTTTCGGCCTGAATTGGACTTATAGCCTGAATCAGAGTTAAAATGAGGTTTTGAAATTCCACGTAGTTTGTTATTTGATGGACTTCATTTTCGGCCTGAATTGGACTTAGAGCATGAATCAGAGTTAAAGTGAAGTTTTGAAGATTCCACGTAATCAGTTTTTTGATTTGAAGGACTTCATTTTCGGCCTGAATTGGACTTATAGCCTGAATCAGAGTTAAAGTGAGGTTTTGAAATTCCACGTCGTTTGTGATTTGAAGGACTTCATTTTCGGCCTGAATTGGACTTATAGCCTGAATCAGAGTTAAAGTGAGGTTTTGAAATTCCACGTAGTTTGTGATTTGAAGGACTTCATTTTCAGCCTGAATTGGACTTATAGCCTGAATCAGAGTTAAAGTGAGGTTTTGAAATTCCACGTAGTTTGTGATTTGAAGGACTTCATTTTTTTGGTTCTGAATTGACTTCATTATGGAGTGGACCTGAATCAGAGTTAAAAATGAGGTTTTGAAATTCCACGTCGTTTGTGATTTGAAGGACTTCATTTTCGGCCTGAATTGGACTTATAGCCTGAATCAGAGTTAAAGTGAGGTTTTGAAATTCCGTAGTTTGTGATTTGAAGGACTTCATTTTTCAGCCTGAATTGGACTTATAGCCTGAATCAGAGTTAAAGGTTTTGAAATTCCGACGTAGTTTGTGATTTGAAGGACATCATTTTCGGCCTGAATTGGACTTATAGCCCTGAATCAGAGTTAAAATGAGGTTTTGAAATTCCACGTAGTTGTGATTTGAAGGACTTCATTTTCGGCCTGAATTGGACTTATAGCCTGAATCAGAGTTAAAGGAGGTTTTGAAATTCCACGTAGTTTGTGATTTGAAAGGGACTTCATTTTCGGCCTGAATTGGACTTATATACTGAATCAGAGTTAAAGTGAGGTTTTGAAATTCCACGTAGTTTTGTGATTTGAAGGACTTCGTTTTTTGGCCTGAATTGGTCTTATAGCCTGAATCAGAGTTAAAGTGAAGTTTTGAAATTCCACGTACTTTGTGATTTGAAGGACTTTACTTTCGGCCTGAATTGGACCTTATAGCCTGAATCAGAGTTAAAATGAGGTTTTGAAATTCCACGTAGTTTGTGATTTGAAGGACTTCATTTCATTGAATTGGACTTAGAGCCTGAATCAGAGTTAAAGTGAAGTTTTGAAATTCCACATGTTTGTGATTTGAAGGACTTCATTTTCGGCCTGAATTGGACTTATAGCCTGAATCAGAGTTAAAGTGAGGTTTTGAAATTCCACGTAGTTTGTGATTTGAAGGACTTCATTTTCGGCCTGAATTGGACTTATAGCCTGAATCAGAAAAGTTAAAATGAGGTTTTGAAATTCCATGTAGTTTGTGATTTGAAGGACTTCATTTTCGGCCTGAATTGGACTTATAGCCTGAATCAGAGTTAAAGTGAGGTTTTGAAATTCCACGTAGTTTGTGATTTGAAGGACTTCATTTTCAGCCTGAATTGGACTTATAGCCTGAATCAGAGTTAAAAAAGTTTTGAAATTCCACGTAGTTTGTGATTTGAAGGACTCGTTTCGGCCTGAATTGGACTTTTGATAGCCTGAATCATAGTTAAAGGAATCAGGTTTTAGAAATTCCACGAAGTTTTGTGATTTGAAGGACTTCATTTTCGCCTGAATTGGACTTATAGCCTGAATCAGAGTTAAAGTGAAGTTTTGCCTCCAAAGTTAAGTAGTTTGTGATTTGAAGGACTTCATTTTCGGCCTGAATTGGACTTATAGCCTGAATCAGAGTTAAAAATGAGGTTTTGAAATTCCACGTAGTTTGTGATTTGAAGGACTTCATTTTCGGCCTGAATTGACTTATAGCCTGAATCAGAGTTAAAATGAGGTTTTGAAATTCCACGTAGTTTGTGATTTGAAGGATTTGAAAGGAACATTTTCGGCCTGAATTGGACTTATAGCCTGAATCAGAGTTAAAGTTTGAAGTTTTGAAATTCCATTTTCGGCTAAGTTTCATTTGAAGGACTTGAAGGACTTTTCGGCCTGAATTGGACTTGTAGCCTGAATCAGAGTTAAAGTGAGGTTTTTGAAATTCCATGTAGTTTGTGATTTGAAGGACTTTCATTTTCGGCCTGAATTGGACTTATAGCCTGAATCAGAGTTAAAGTGAGGTTTTGAAGGTCCACGTAGTTTGTGATTTGAAGGACTTCATTTTTCGGCCTGAATTGGACTTATAGAAATGAAATCAGAGTTAAAGTGAGGTTTTGAAATTCCACGTCAGTTTGTGATTTGAAGGACTTCATTTTCAGCCTGAATTAACTTATAGCCTGAATCAGAGTTAAAGTGAGGTTTTGAAATTCACGTAGTTTGTGATTTGAAGGACTTCATTTTCGGCCTGAATTGGACTTATAGCCTGAATCAGAGTTAAAGTGAAGTTTTGAAGTTCCACGTAGTTTGTGATTTGAAGGCTTCATTTTCGGCCTGAATTGGACTTATAGCCTGAATCAGAGTTAAAGTGAAGTTTTGAAATTCCACGTAGATTGTGATTTGAAGAGACTTAAAAATGAGGTTTATCCATGTTTTCAGCCTGAATTGGACTTATAGCCTGAATCAAAATAGCTAGTGAGGTTTTGAAATTCCACATTAAGTGTTGAGATTTGAAGGACTTCATTTCGGCCTGTATTGGACTTATAGCCTGAATCAGAGTTAAAATGAGGTTTTGAAATTCCACGTAGTTTAACGATTTGAAGGTCATTTTCGGCCTGAATTGGACTTATAGCATGAATCAGAGTTAAAGTGAAGTTTTGAATTCCACAGTTTGTGATTTGAAGGACTTCATTTTCGGCCTGAATTGGACTTAGCCTGAATCAGATTAAAGTTAGGTTTTGAAATTCCACGTAGTTTGTGATTTGAAGGACTTCATTTTCGGCCTGAATTGGACTTATAGTCTGAATCAGAGGTTAAAGTGAGGTTTTGAAATTCCGTCGTTTGTGATTTGAAGGACTTCATTTTCGGCCTGAATTGGACTTATAGCCTGAATCAGAGTTAAAGTGAGGTTTTGAAATTCCATGTAGTTTGTGATTTGAAGGACTTCATTTTCGGCCTGAATTGGACTTATAGCCTGAATCAGAGTTAAAGTGAGGTTTTGAAATTCCACGTAGTTTGAGATTTGAAGGACTTCATTTTCGGCCTGTATTGGACTTATAGACTGAATCAGAGTTAAAGTGAAGTTTTGAAATTCCACGTAGATTTAAGAAGGACTTTTTCGGGATTTGAAGGACTTCATTTTCGGCCTGAATTGGACTTATAGCCTGAATCAGAGTTAAAGTGAGGTTTTGAAATTCCACGTAGTTTATTGATTTGAAGGACTTCATTTTCGGCCTGTATTGGACTTATAGCCTGAATCAGAGTTAAAATGAAGTTTGAAATTCCACGTAGTTTGGGATTTGAAGGACTTCATTTTCGGCCTGAATTGGACTTATAGCCTGAATCAGAGCTAAGAGTGAGGTTTTGAAATTCCACGTAGTTTGTGATTTGAAGGACTTCATTTTCGGCCTGAATTGGACTTATAGCCTGAATCAGAGTTAAAATGAGGTTTTGAAATTCAACGTAGTTTGTGATTTGAAGGACTTCATTTTCGGCCTGTATTGGACTTATAGCCCGAATCAGAGTTAAAAAGTTTGAGGTTTTGAAATTCCACGTAGTTTGTGATTTGAAGGACTTCCACGTTTTGTGATTTGCCTGAATTGGTCTTATAGCCTGAATCAGAGTTAAAGTGAATTTTCGCTTTGAAATTCCACGTAGTTTTGTGATTTGATGGGTTGTGACTTCATTTTCGGCCCGAATTGGACTTATAGCCCGAATCAGAGCTAAAATGAGGTTTGAAATTCCACGTAGTTTTTGTGATTTGAAGGACTTCATTTCGGCCTGAATTGGAATAGCTTATAGCCTGAATCAGAGTTAAAGTGAGGTTTGAAATTCCACGTCGTTTGTGATTTGAAGGACTTCATTTTTTCAGCCTGAATTGGACTTATATAGCCTGAATCAGAGCTAGTGAGGTGATTTGAGGACTTTTGAAATTCCAATCAGTAGTTTGTGATTTGAAGGGACTTCATTTTCGGCCTGAATTGGACTTATAGCCTGAATCAGAGTTAAAGTGAGGTTTTGAAATTCCACGTAGTTTGTGATTTGAAGGACTTCATTTTCGGCCTGAATTGACTTATAGCCTGAATCAGAGTTAAAATTAGTGAAATTCGTTTTGAAATTCCACGTAGTTTTGAAATTCCCACGTAGTTTTCGATTTGCTTCATTTTTCGGCCTGAATTGTTTGTGATTTGAAATGAGGTTTAGAAATTCCACGGGTTTGTGATTTGAAGGACATTTTCGGCCTGAATTGGACTTATAGCCTGAATCAGGAGTTAAAATGAGGTTTGAAATTCCACGTAGTTGTGATTTGAAGGACTTTCATTTTTATAGCCTGAATTGGACTTATATAGCCTGAATCAGAGTTAAAGTGAGGTTTTGAAATTCCACGTAGTTTGTGATTTGAAGGACTTCATTTTCGCCTGAATTGGACTTATAGCCTGAATCAGAGTTAAAGTGAGGTTTAGAAATTCCACGTAGTTTGTGATTTGAAGGACTTCATTTTCGGCCTGAATTGGACTTATAGCCTGAATCAGAGTTAAAGTGAGGTTTTGAAATTCCACGTAGTTTGTGATTTGAAGGACTTCATTTTCGGCCTGAATTGGACTTATAGCCTGAATCAGAGTTAAAGTGAGGTTTTGAAATTCCACGTAGTTTGTGATTTGAAGGACTTCGTTTTCGGCCTGAATTGGTCTTATAGCCTGAATCAGAGTTAAAGTGAAGTTTTGAAATTCCACGTACTTTGTGATTTGAAGGACTTCATTTTCGGCCTGAATTGGACTTATAGCCTGAATCAGAGTTAAAATGAGGTTTTGAAATTCCACGTAGTTTGTGATTTGAAGGACTTCATTTTCGGCCTGTATTGGACTTAGAGCATGAATCAGAGTTAAAGTGAAGTTTTGAAGTTCCACGTAGTTTGTGATTTGAAGGAATTCATTTTCGGCCTGAATTGGACTTATAGTCTGAATCAGAGTTAAAGTGAGGTTTTGAAATTCACGTAGTTTGTGATTTGAAGGACTTCATTTTCGGCCTGAATTGGACTTATAGCCCGAATCAGAGTTAAAGTGAGGTTTTGAAATTCCATGTAGTTTGTGATTTGAAGGACTTCATTTTCGGCCTGAATTGGACTTATAGCCTGAATCAGAGTTAAAGTGAAGTTTTGAAATTCAATGTACGTTTGAGTTTGGCCTGACTTATAGCCTGAATTTAAATGAAGTTTTGAAATTCCATTTTGTGATTTGAAGGACTTCATTTCGGCCTGATTGGACTTATAGCCTGAATCAGAGTTAAAGTTTGTGATTTGAGGTTTTGAAAGTTTTTGAAATTCCAATTTGAAGGGACTTCACGGCCTAGTTTGCCTGAATCAGATTTTAGAAATTCCACGGTTTTTGATTTGAAGGACTTTTTTCGGCCTGAATTGGACTTATAGCCTGAATCAGAGTTAAAGTGAGGTTTTGAAATTCCACGTAGTTTGTGATTTGAAGGACTTCATTTTCGGCCTGAATTGGACTTATAGCCTGAATCAGAGTTAAAATGAGGTTTTGAAATTCCACGTAGTTTGTGATTTGAAGGACTTCATTTTCGGCCTGAATTGGACTTATAGCCTGAATCAGAGTTAAAGTGAGGTTTTGAAATTCCACGTAGTTTGTGATTTGAAGGACTTCATTTTCGGCCTTTGGACTTATAGCCTGAATCAGGAGCTAGTGAGGTTTTGAAATTCTATAGTTTGAATTTGAAGGAGGCCTTTGGAAAGTGAGGTTTTGAAATTCCACGTAGTTTGTGGTTTGGAGGGACATTTTCCGGCCTGAAATTCCAATCAGTAAAATTTTGAAATTCCATGATTTGAAGGACTTCGTTTTTGGCCTGAATTGGACTAGCCTATAGCCTGAATCAGAGTTAAAAGTGATTTTCGGTTTTGAAATTCCACGTGAGTTTGAAATCACGATTTGAAGGACTTCATTTTCGGCCTGAATTGAACTTATAGCCTGAATCAGAGTTAAAGTGAGGTTTTGAAATTCCACGTAGTTTGTGATTTGAAGAATTTCATTTTCAGGCCTGAATTGGAATCTTATAGCCTGAATCAGAGTTAAAGTGAGGTTTTGAAATTCCACGTAGTTTGTGATTTGAAGGACTTCATTTTCGGCCTGAATTGGACTTTATAGCCTGAATCAGAGTTAAAGTGAAGTTTTTGAAATTCCACGTAGTTTGTGATTTGAAGGACTTCATTTTCAGCCTGAATTGGACTTATAGCCTGAATCAGAGTTAAAGGTTTTGAAATTCCACGTAGTTTTTGAAGGACTCCATTTCGGCCTAGTTTGGATTTGAGCCTGAATCAGAGTTAAAGTGAGGTTTTGGCCACGTATTTGTGATTTGAAGGACATCATTTTCGCCCTGAATTGGACTTATAGTTGAATCAGAGAAGTGAGTTTTGAAATTCCACGTAGTTTGTGATTTGAAGGACTTCATTTTCGGCCTGAATTGGACTTATAGCCTGAATCAGAGTTAAAGTGAGGTTTTGAAATTCCACGTAGTTTGTGATTTGAAGGACTTCGTTTTTGCCTGAATTGGACTTATAGCCTGAATCAGAGTTAAAGTGAAGTTTTGAAAATCCACGTAGTTTGTGATTTGAAGGACTTCATTTTCATGAATCAGAGTTTGAAGTTCCACGAAAGATTTGATGGACTTCAGTTTTGAATTGGAATTCCAGCGTAGGTTTTGTTCCACGAAGTTTGATTTGAAGGACTTCATTTTTTGGCCTGAATTGGACTTATAGCCTGAATCAGAGTTAAAAGTTTTTTATAAATTCCACGTTTTGATTTGAACTTCATTTTCGGCCTGAATTGGACTTATAGCCTGAATCAGAGTTAAAGTGAGGTTTTGAAATTCCACGTAGTTTTTGATTTTCCTTCTGAATTGGACTTATAGCCTGAATCAGAGTTAAAAATGAGGTTTTGAAATTCCATGTAGTTTGTGATTTGAAGGACTTCATTTTCAGCCTGAATTGGACTTATAGCCTGAATCAGAGTTAAAGTGAGGTTTTGAAATTCCACGTAGTTTGTGATTTGAAGGACTTCATTTTTGGGCCTGAATTGGACTTATTTGAAGTCTGAATCAGAGTTAAAGAGTTGGAAGTGAGGTTTTGAAATTCCACGTAGTATTTGTTTGCCTGATTTGAAGGACTTTTGTTTTGAAGGACTTCATTTTCGCCTGAATTGGACTTATAGCCTGAATCAGAGTTAAAGTGAGGTTTTGAAATTCCACGTAGTTTGTGATTTGAAGGACTTCATTTTCGGCCTGAATTGGACTTATAGCCTGAATCAGAGTTAAAGTGAGGTTTGAAATTCCACGTAGTTTGTGATTTGAAGGACTTCATTTTTTGGCCTGAATTGGACTTATAGCCTGAATCAGAGTTAAAGTTAAGTTTTTAAATTCCACGTAGTTTCAAGGACTTTTTTCGGCCTGAATTGGACTTATAGCCTGAATCAGAGCTAAAGTGAAGTTTTGAAATTCCACGTAGTTTGTGATTTGAAGGACTTCATTTTCGGCCTGAATTGGACTTATAGCCTGAATCAGAGTTAAAGGGAGGTTTTGAAATTCCACGTAGTTTGTGATTTGAAGGACTTCATTTTCGGCCTGAATTGGACTTATAGCCTGAATCAGAGTTAAAAGTTTTGAAATTCCACGTAGTTTGATTTGAAGGGAATTCCAATTGGACTTATAGCCTGAATCAGAGTTTGAGGTTTTTGAAATTTGAAGAAGGACTTCATTTTCGGCCTGAATTGGACTTATAGCCTGAATCAGAGTTAAAATGAGGTTTTGAAATTCCACGAGTTTGTGATTGAAGGACTTATAGCCTTTGTGATTTGAAGGACTTCATTTTCGGCCTGAATTGGACTTATAGCCTGAATCAGAGTTAAAATGAGGTTTTGAAATTCCACGTAGTTTGTGATTTGAAGGACTTCATTTTTCGGCCTGAATTGGACTTATAGCCTGAATCAGAGTTAAAGTGAAGGTTTTGAAATTCCACGTAGTTTGTGATTTGAAGGACTTCATTTCGGCCTGAATTGGACTTATAGCCTGAATCAGAGTTAAAGTGAGGTTTTGAAATTCCAATGCAGTTTGTGATTTGAAGGACTTCATTTTCGGCCTGAATTGGACTTATAGCCTGAATCAGAGTTAAAATGAGGTTTTGAAATTCCAACGTAGTTTGTGATTTGAAGGACTTCATTTTCGGCCTGAATTGGACTTATAGCCTGAATCAGAGTTAAAGTGAAGTTTGTAATTTGAAGGACTTCCAATTGGACTTATAGTTTCAGAGTGGAGGTTTGAAATTCCACTTTTGTGATTTGAAGGACTTCACTTTTTCGGCCTGAATTGGACTTATAGCCTGAATCAGAGTTAAAAATGGTTTTGAAATTCCACGTAGTTTGTGATTTGAAGGACTTCATTTTTCGGCCTGAATTGGACTTATAGCCTGAATCAGAGTTAAAGTGAAGTTTTGAAATTCCACGTAGTTTGTGATTTGAAGGACATTTTCGGCCTGAATTGGACTTATAGCCTGAATCAGAGTTAAAGTGAGGTTTTGAAATTCCGTAGTTTGTGATTTGAAGGACTTCATTTTCGGCCTGAATTGGACTTATAGCCTGAATCAGAGTTAAAATGAGGTTTTGAAATTCCACGTAGTTTGTGATTTGAAGGACTTCATTTTTTGGCCTGAATTGGACCTTATAGCCTGAATCAGAGTTAAAGTGAGGTTTGAAATTCCACGTAGTTTGTGATTTGAAGGACTTCATTTTCGGCCTGAATTGGACTTATAAGGACTATTTTCGCCTGAATCAGAGTTAAAGTGAAGTTTTGAAATTCCACGTAGTTTGTGATTTGAAGGACTTCATTTTCGGCCTGAATTGGACTTATAGCCCGAATCAGAGTTAAAGTGAGGTTTAGAAATTCCACGTAGTTTGTGATTTGAAGGACTTCATTTTCGGCCTGAATTGGACTTATAGCCTGAATCAGAGTTAAAGTGAGGTTTTGAAATTCCACGTAGTTTGTGATTTGAAGGACTTCCATTTTCGGCCTGAATTGGACTTATAGTCTGAATCAGAGTTAAAGTGAGGTTTTGAAATTCCACGTAGTTTGTGATTTGAAGGACTTCATTTTCGGCCTGAATTGACTTATAGCCTGAATCAGAGTTAAAGTGAGGTTTTGAAATTCCACGTAGTTTGTGATTTGAAGGACTTCATTTTCGGCCTGAATTGGACTTATAGCTGAATCAGAGTTAAAGTGAGGTTTTGAAATTCCACGTAGTTTGTGATTTGAAGGGACTTAGGCATGAATCATTTTCGGCCTGAATTGGACTTTATAGCCTGAATCAGAGTTAAAGTGAATCAGTTTTGAAATTCCACGTAGATTGTGATTTGAATAGGACAGAGTTAAAGAATTTTGAAATTCCTGAATTGGACTTATAGCCTGAATCATAGCCTGAAAAGTGAGGGTTTTGAAATTCCACGTAGTTTGTGATTTGAAGGACTTCATTTTTGGCCTGAATTGGACTTATAGCCTGAATCAGAGTTAAAGTTTTTTTGAAATTCCACGTAGTTTGTGATTTGAAGGACTTCATTTGAATTGGACTTATAGCCTGAATCAGAGTTAAAGTGAGAAATTCCACGTAGTTTGTGATTTGAAGGACATCATTTTCGGCCTGAATTGGACTTAGAGCCTGAATCAGAGCAAGTGAGGTTTTGAAATTCCACGTAGTTTGTGATTTGAAGGACTTCATTTTCGGCCTGAATTGGACTTATAGCCTGAATCAGAGTTAAAGTGAGGTTTTGAAATTCCAATAGTTTGTGATTTGAAGGACTTCATTTTCGGCCTGAATTGGACTTATAGCCTGAATCAGAGTTAAATGAGGTTTTGAAATTCCACGTAGTTTGTGATTTGAAGGACTTCATTTTCAGGCCTGAATTGAATCATGAACGAGTTATAGCCTGAATCAGAGTTAAAGTGAGGTTTTGAAATTCCACGTAGTTTGTGATTTGAAGGACTTCATTTTCAGCCTGAATTGGACTTATAGCCTGAATCAGAGTTAAAGTGAGGTTTTGAAATTCCACGTAGTTTGTGATTTGACTTCATTTTCGGCCTGAAAATTTATAGCCTGAATCAGAGTTAAAGTTTTTGAAATTCCTAGTTTGTGATTTGAAGACTTCATTTTCGGCCTGAATTGACAGCCATGAATCAGTTAAAGTTTTGAAATTCCACGTAGTTTTGATTTGAAGGACTTACTTTCCTGAATTGACTTATAGATGAATCAGATTAAAATGAGGTTTTGAAATTCGGCCTGAATTTGAAGGACTTCGTTTTCGCCTGAATTGGACTTATAGCCTGAATCAGAGTTAAAGGAGGTTTTGAAATTCCACGTAGTTTGTGATTTGAAGGACTTCATTTTCGGCCTGAATTAGACTTATAGCCTGAATCAGAGTTAAAGTGAGGTTTTGAAAATTCCACGTAGTTTGTGATTTGAAGGACTTCATTTTCGGCCTGAATTGGACTTATAGCCTGAATCAGAGTTAAAGTGAGGTTTAAAATTACACGTTTTGTGATTTGAAGGACTTCAGAATTGACTTATAGCCTGAATCAGAGTTAAAGTAGGTAAATTCCACGGTTTGGATTTGAAGGACTTTTTTCAGCCTGAATTGGACCATAGCCTGAATCAGAGTTAAAGTGAGGTTTTGAAATTCCACGGTTTGTGATTTGAAGGACTTCATTTTCGGCCTGAATTGGTCTTATAGCCTGAATCAGAGTTAAAGTGAGGTTTTGAAATTCCACGTGGTTGTGATTTGAAGGACTTCATTTTCGGCCTGAATTGGACTTATAGAAGAATCAGAGTTAAAGTGAGGTTTTGAAATTCCACGTAGTTTGTGATTTGGGACTTCATTTTCGGCCTGAATTGGACTTATAGCCTGAATCAGAGTTAAAGTGAGGTTTTGAAATTCCACGTAGTTTGTGATTTCCAGGACTTCATTTTCGGCCTGAATTGAACTTATAGCCTGAATCAGAGTTAAAGTGAGGTTTTGAAATTCCACGTAGTTTTGTGATTTGAAGGACTTCGTTTTCGGCCTGAATTGGACTTATAGCCTGAATCAGAGTTAAAGTGAGGTTTGAAATTCCACGTAGTTTTTGATTTGAAGGACTTCATTTTCGGCCTGAATTGGACTTATAGCCTGAATCAGAGTTAAAGTGAGGTTTTGAAATTCCACGTAGTTTGTGATTTGAAGGACTTCATTTTTGGGTGGACTTATAGCCTGAATTTAAACCACGTTTTGTGATTTGAAGGACCTTTTCGAATTGGACTTATAGTTCAAAGTTAAAGTGAGTTTTGAAATTCCACGTAGTTTGTGATTTGAAGGACTTCATTTTTGGCCTGAATTGACTTATAGCCTGAATCAGACTAAAGTGAGGTTTGAAATTCCAGCTTCTGAATTGACCTTAGAGTGAATCAGAAAAAATGAGGTTTGAAATTCCAGAATTTGTGATTTGAAGGACTTCATTTTCGGCCTGAATTGGACTTATAGCCTGAATCAGAGTTAAAGTGAGGTTTTGAAATTCCACGTAGTTTGTGATTTGAAGGACTTCATTTTCGGCCTGAATTGGACTTATAGCCTGAATCAGAGTTAAAGTTTGAGGTTTTGAAAACTTCCACGTGAATTGGTTTGCCTGAATCAGAGTTAAAGAAGGACTTCATTTTTTAAGAAACTTCATTTTTCGCCTGAATTGGACTTATAGCCTGAATCAGAGTTAAAGTGAAGTTTTGAAGTTCCACGTAGTTTGTGATTTGAAGGACATTTTCAACCTGAATTGGACTTATAGCCTGAATCAGCCCATGTGTTTGTGATTTGAAGGACTTCATTTTCGGCCTGACTTATAGCCTGAATCAGAGTTAAAGTGAGGTTTGAAATTCCACGTAGTTTGTGATTTGAAGGACTTCATTTTCGGCCTGAATTGGACTTATAGCCTGAATCAGAGTTAAAATGAGGTTTTTGAAATTCCAATCAGTAGTTTGTGATTTGAAGGACTTCATTTTTCGGCCTGAATTGGACTTATAGCCTGAATCAGAGTTAAAGTGAAGGTTTTGAAATTCCACGTAGTTTTGTGATTTGAAGGACTTCATTTTCGGCCTGAATTGGACTTATAGCCTGAATCAGAGTTAAAATGAGGTTTTGAAATTCCACGTAGTTTGTGATTTGAAGGACTTCATTTTCGGCCTGAATTGGACTTATAGCCTGAATCAGAGTTTGAGGTTTTGAAATTCCACGTAGTTTGTGATTTGAAGGACTTCATTTTTTGGCCTGAATTGGACTTATAGCCTGAATCAGAGTTAAAGTGAGGTTTTGAAATTCCACGTAGTTTGTGATTTGAAGGACTTCATTTTCGGCCTGAATTGGACTTATAGCCTGAATCAGAGTTAAAAGTGTTTTGAAAATGAGGTTTGATTTGAAACTTCCACGTAGTTTAAAGTGATTTGAAGGACTTCATTTTCAGCCTGAATTGGACTTATAGCCTGAATCAGAGTTAAAGTGAGGTTTTGAAATTCCATGTAGTTTGTGATTTGAAGGACTTCATTTTCGGCCTGAATTGGACTTATAGCCTGAATCAGAGTTAAAGTGAGGTTTTGAAATTCCACGTAGTTTGATTTGATTTTTTCGGCCTGAATTGGACTTATAGCCTGAATCAGAGTTGAAGTTTTGAAATTCACATGTAGTTTGTGATTTGAAGGACTTCTTTTCGGCCTGGGTGGACTATAGCCTGAATCAGGCTAGAGTTTTTAAAATTCCAGGTTTTGATTTGAAACTTCATTTTTGGCACTTAGTTTTAAAGTTTTGAAATTCCACGATTTGAAGAAGGACTTCATTTTCGGCCTGAATTGGACTTATAGCCTGAATCAGAGTTAAAGTGAGGTTTTGAAATTCCACGTAGTTTGTGATTTGAAGGACTTCATTTTCGGCCTGAATTGGACTTATAGCCTGAATCAGAGTTAAAGTGAGGTTTTGAAATTCCACGTAGTTTTGATTTGAAGGACTTCATTTTCAGCCTGAATTGGAATAGCCTGAATCAGGTTAAAATGAGGTTTTGAAATTCCACGTAGTTTGTGATTTGAAGGACTTCATTTCAGCCTGAATTGGACTTATAGCCTGAATCAGAGTTAAAAGTGAGGTTTGAAATTCCACGTAGTTTGTGATTTGAAGGACTTCATTTTCGGCCTGAATTGGACTTATAGCCTGAATCAGAGTTAAATGAGGTTTTGAAATTCCACGTTTTGGGATTTGGACTTCATTTTCGTATTGGACTTATGCCTGAATTTGAAGTTTTGAAATTCCACGTAGTTTTTTTGGCCATTTTCGAATTGGACTTATAGCCTGAATCAGAGTTAAAGTGACGTTTTGAAATTCAACGGTTTTGATTTGAAGGACTTCCGGCCTGAATTGGACTTATAGTAATCAGAGTGAGTTTGAAATTCCACGTAGTTTGATTTGAAGGACTTCATTTTCGGCCTGAATTGGACTTATAGCCTGAATCAGAGTTAAAGTGAGGTTTTGAAATTCCACGTAGTTTGTGATTTGAAGGACTTCATTTTCAGGCCTGAATTGGACTTATAGCCTGAATCAGAGTTAAAATGTGAGGTTTTGAAATTCCACGTAGTTTGTGATTTGAAGGACTTCATTTTCGGCCTGAATTGGACTTATAGCCTGAATCAGAGTTAAAGAGGTTTTGAAATTCCACGGTTTTGATTTGAAGGACTTCATTTTCGGCCTGAATTGGGACTTATAGCCTAGTTAAAGTGAAGTTTTGAAATTTGTTTGTGATTTGAGGACTTCATTTTCGGCCTGAATTGGACTCATAGCCTGAATCAGAGTTAAAGTGAGGTTTTGAAATTCCACGTAGTTTGTGATTTGAAGGACTTCATTTTCGGCCTGAATTGGACTTATAGCCTGAATCAGAGTTAAAGTGAGGTTTGAAATTCCACGTAGTTTTGTGATTTGAAGGACTTCATTTTCGGCCTGAATTGGACTTATAGCCTGAATCAGAGTTAAAGTGAGGTTTTGAAATTCCACATAGTTTGTGATTTGAAGGACTTCATTTTCGGCCTGAATTGGACTTATAATTGGACCTGAATCAGAGTTAAAGTGAGGTTTTGAAATTCCACGTAGTTTGTGATTTGAAGGACTTCATTTTCGGCCTGAATTGGACTTATAGCCTGAATCAGAGTTAAAGTGAGGTTTTGAAATTCCACGTAGTTTGTGATTTGAAGGACTTCATTTTGGCTTCATTTTTAAATGGCCTGAATTTTAAGACTTATAGCCTGAATCAGAGTTAAAGTGAGGTTTTGAAATTCCACGTAGTTTGTGATTTGAAGGACTTCAATTTAAAGTCGGCCTGAATTTGGGACTTCATAGCCTGAATCAGAGTTAAAAATGAGGTTTTGAAATTCCACGTAGTTTTGTGATTTGAAGGACTTCATTTTCGGCCTGAATTGGACTTATAGCCTGAATCAGAGTTAAAGTGAGGTTTTGAAATTCCACGTAGTTTGTGATTTGAAGGACTTCATTTTCGGCCTGAATTGGACTTATAGCCTGAATCAGAGTTAAAGTGAGGTTTTGAAATTCCACGTAGTTTGTGATTTGAAGGACTTCATTTTCGGCCTGAATTGGACTTATAGCCTGAATCAGAGTTAAAGTGAGTTTTGAAATTCCACGTAGTTTGTGATTTGAAGGACTTCATTTTCAGCCTGTAATTGGACTTATAGCCTGAATTTAAAGTGAGGTTTTGAAATTCCACGTAGTTTGTGATTTGAAGGACTTCATTTTCAGCCTGAATTGGACTTATAGCCTGAATCAGAGTTAAAAAGTGAAGTTTTGAAATTCCACGTAGTTTGTGATTTGAAGGACTTCGTTTTCAGCCTGAATTGGACTTATAGCCTGAATCAGAGTTAAAGTGAGTTTTGAAATTCCACGTAGTTTGTGATTTGAAGGACTTCATTTTTTCTGCCTGAATTGGACTTATAGCCTGAATCAGAGTTAAAGTTTTTGAAAATTCCAGTAGTTTTGATTTGAAGGACTTCATTTTCGGCCTGAATTGGACTTATAGCCTGAATCAGAGTTAAAAGTGATTTTTGAAATTCCACGTAGAGTTTTTAACATCATTTTGAAGCCTTCATTTTAGGCCTGAATTGGACTTAAGGATAGCCTGAATCAGACTTAAAGCCTGAATCAGAGGTTTTGAAATTCCACGTAGTTTGTGATTTGAAGGACTTCATTTTCGGCCTGAATTGGACTTATAGCCTGAATCAGAGTTAAAGTGAGGTTTTGAAATTCCATGTAGTTTGTGATTTGAAGGACTTCGTTTTCGGCCTGAATTGGACTTATAGCCTGAATCAGAGTTAAAGTGAGGTTTTGAAATTCCACGTAGTTTGTGATTTGAAGGACTTCATTTTCGGCCTGAATTGGACTTATAGCCCGAATCAGAGTTAAAGTGAGGTTTTGAAATTCCACGTAGTTTGTGATTTGAAGGACTTCATTTTCGGCCTGAATTGGACTTATAGCCTGAATCAGAGTTAAAGTGAGGTTTGAAATTCCACGTAGTTTGTGATTTGAAGGACTTCATTTTCGGCCTGAATTGGACGGCCTGAATCAGAGTTAAAGGAGGTTTTGAAATATAGTTTTGTGATTTGAAGGACCATTTTCGGCCTGAATTGGACTTAGAATCAGAGTTAAAGTGAGGTTTTGAAATTCCACGTAGTTTGTGATTTGAAGGACTTCATTTTTTCGGCCTGAATTGGACTTATAGCCTGAATCAGCTAAAGTGAGGTTTTGAAATTCCACGTAGTTTGTGATTTGAAGGACTTCATTTTCGGCCTGAATTGGACTTATAGCCTGAATCAGAGTTAAAGTTAGGTTTTTAAAATTCACGTAGTTTGTGATTTTTGAAGGACTTCATTTTCAGCCTGAATTGGACTTATAGCCTGAACCAGAGTTAAAGTGAAGTTTTGAAATTCCACGTAGTTTGTGATTTGAAGGACTTCATTTTCGGCCTGAATTGGACTTATAGCCTGAATCAGAGTTAAAAGTGAGGTTTTGAAATTCCACGTAGTTTGGGATTTGAAGGACTTCATTTTCGGCCTGAATTGGACTTATAGCCTGAATCAGAGTTAAAAGTGAGGTTTTGAAATTCCACGTAGTTTGTGATTTGAAGGACTTCATTTTCGGCCTGAATTGGACTTATAGCCTGAATCAGAGTTAAAGATTTGAGGTTTTGAAATTCCATAGCGTAGTTTTTAGTGATTTGAAGGACTTCATTTTCGGCCTGAATTGGACTTATAGCCTGAATCAGAGTTAAAGTGAGGTTTTGAAATTCCCATGTAGTTTGTGATTTGAAGGACTTCATTTTTTGGCCTGGACTTATAGCCTGAATCAGAGTTAAAGTGGTTTTGAAATTCCACGTAGTTTGTGATTTGAAGGACTTCATTTTCGGCCTGAATTGGACTTATAGCCTGAATCAGAGTTAAAGTGACGTTTTGAAATTCCACGTAGTTTGTGATTTGAAGGACTTCATTTTCGGCCTGAATTGGACTTATAGCCTGAATCAGAGTTAAAGTGAGGTTTTGAAATTCCAGTTTGTGATTTGAAGGACTTCATTTTCGGCCTGAATTGGACTTATAGCCTGAATCAGAGTTAAAGTGAGGTTTTGAAATTCCACGTAGTTTGTGATTTGAAGGACTTCATTTTCGGCCTGAATTGGACTTATAGCCTGAATCAGAGTTAAAGTGAGGTTTTGAAATTCCACGTAGTTTGTGATTTGAAGGACTTCATTTTCGGCCTGAATTGGACTTATAGCCTGAATCAGAGTTAAAGTGAAGTTTTGAAATTCCACGTAGTTTGTGATTTGAAGGACTTCATTTTCGGCCTGAATTGGACTTATAGCCTGAATCAGAGTTAAAGTGAGGTTTTGAAATTCCACGTAGTTTGTGATTTGAAGGACTTCATTTTCGGCCTGAATTGGACTTATAGCCTGAATCAGAGTTAAAGTGAGGTTTTGAAATTCCACGTAGTTTGTGATTTGAAGGACTTCATTTTCGGCCTGAATTGGACTTATAGCCTATAGCCTGAAATCAGAGTTAAACTTCATTTTCGTGAGGTTTTGAAATTCCACGTAGTTTGTGATTTGAAGGACTTCATTTCGGCCTGAATTGGACTTATAGCCTGAATCAGAGTTAAAGTGAGGTTTTGAAATTCCACGTAGTGATTTGAAGGACTTCATTTTCGGCCTGAATTGGACTTATAGCCTGAATCAGAGTTAAGTGAGGTTTTGAAATTCCACGTAGTTTGTGATTTGAAGGACTTCATTTTCGGCCTGAATTGGACTCATAGCCTGAATCAGAGTTAAAAAGGTTTTGAAATTCCACGTAGTTTGTGATTTGAAGGACTTCGTTTTCGGCCTGAATTGGACTTATAGCCTGAATCAGAGTTAAAGTGAGGTTTTGAAATTCCACGTAGTTTGTGATTTTGAAGGACTTCATTTCGGCCTGAATTGGACTTATAGCCTGAATCAGAGTTAAAGTGAGGTTTTGAAATTCCACGTAGTTTGTGATTTGAAGGACTTCATTTTCGGCCTGAATTGACTCATAGCCTGAATCAGAGTTAAAGTGAGGTTTTGAAATTCCACGTAGTTTGTGATTTGAAGGACTTCATTTTCGGCCTGAATTGGTCTTATAGCCTGAATCAGAGTTAAAGTGAGGTTTTGAAATTCCACGTTTGAGTTTGTGATTTGAAGGACTTCATTTTTTGAAGGCGGCCTGAATTGGACTTATAGCCTGAATCAGAGTTAAAGTGAATTCCACGGTTTGATTTGAAGGACTTCATTTTCGGCCTGAATTGGACTTATAGTTCAGAGTTAAAGGTGATTTGAAGGTTTGTGATTTGAAGGACATTTTCGGCCTGAATTGGACTCATAGCCTGAATCAGAGTTAAAGTGAGGTTTTGAAATTCCACGTAGTTTGTGATTTGAAGGACTTCATTTTCGGCCTGAATTGGACTTATAGCCTGAATCAGAGTTAAAGTGAGGTTTTGAAATTCCACGTAGTTTGTTGATTTGAAGGACTTCATTTTCGGCCTGAATTGGACTTATAGCCTGAATCAGAGTTAAAGGTTTTGAAATTCCACGTAGTTTGTGATTTGAAGGACTTCATTTTCGGCCTGAATTGTTCTTTAGCCTGAATCAGATTAAAGTGAGGTTTTGAAATTCCACGTTTTGATTTGAAGGACTTCATTTTCGGCCTGAATTGGACTTATAGCCTGAATCAGAGTTAAAAATGAGGTTTTGAAATTCCACGTAGTTTGTGATTTGAAGGACTTCATTTTCGGCCTGAATTGGGACTTATAGCCTGAATCAGAGTTAAAGTGAGGTTTTTGAAATTCCACGTAGTTTGTGATTTGAAGGACTTCACGTAGTTTGTGATTTGAAGGAGGTTTTGAAATTCATTTTTTGAAGGACTTCATTTTCGCCTGAATTGGACTTATAGCCTGAATCAGAGTTAAAGTGAGGTTTGAAATTCCACGTAGTTTGTTTGATTTTTCGGCCTGAATTGGACTTCTGAATCAGAGTTTTTTTGAAATTCCACGGCCTGACTTCATTTCGCCTGAATTGGACTTATAGCCTGAATCAGAGTTAAAGTGAGGTTTTGAAATTCCACGTAGTTTGTGATTTGAAGGACTTCATTTTCGGCCTGAATTGGACTTATAGCCTGAATCAGAGTTAAAGTGAGGTTTTGAAATTCCACGTAGTTTGTGATTTGAAGGACTTCATTTTCGGCCTGAATTGGACTTATAGCCTGAATCAGAGTTAAAGTTTGAAATTCCACGTAGTTTGATTTGAAGGACTTTTTTTCGGCCTGAATTGGACTTATAGCCTGAATCAGAGTTAAAGTGAGGTTTTGAAATTCCACGTAGTTTGTGATTTGAAGGACTTCATTTTCGGCCTGAATTGGACTTATAGCCTGAATCAGAGTTAAAGTGAGGTTTTGAAATTCCACGTAGTTTGTGATTTGAAGGACTTCATTTTCGGCCTTTGGACTTATAGCCTGAATCAGAGTTAAAGAGGTTTTGAAATTCCACGGATTTGAAGGACTTCATTTTTTGGCCTGAATTGGACTTATAGCCTGAATCAGAGTTAAAGTGAGGTTTTGAAATTCCACGTAGTTTGTGATTTGAAGGACTTCATTTTCGGCCTGAATTGGACTTATAGCCTGAATCAGAGTTAAAATGAGGTTTTGAAATTCCACGTAGTTTGTGATTTGAAGGACTTCATTTTGGCCTGAATTGGACTTATAGCCTGAATCAGAGTTAAAGTGAGGTTTTGAAATTCCACGTAGTTTGTGATTTGAAGGACTTCATTTTTCGGCCTGAATTGGACTTATAGCCTGAATCAGAGTTAAAGTGAGGTTTGAAATTCCACGTAGTTTGTGATTTGAAGGACTTCATTTTCGGCCTGAATTGGACTCATAGCCTGAATCAGAGTTAAAGTGAGGTTTGAAATTCCACGTAGTTTGTGATTTGAAGGACTTCATTTTCGGCCTGAATTGGACTTATAGCCTGAAAAGTTTTTGAAATTCCACGAGTTTGTGATTTGAAGGACTTCATTTTCAGCCTGAATCATAGCCTGAATCAGAGTTAAAGGAGGTTTTGAAATTCCACGTTTGTGAGGTTTTGAAGAAATTCCAATCAGTTAAGTGAGGTTTGTTCCACGATTTGAAGGACTTCATTTTCGGCCTGAATTGGACTTATAGCCTGAATCAGAGTTAAAGTGAGGTTTTGAAATTCCACGTAGTTTGTGATTTGAAGGACTTCATTTTCGGCCTGAATTGGACTTCTAGCCTGAATCAGAGTTAAAGTGAGGTTTTGAAATTCCACGTAGTTTGTGATTTGAAGGACTTCGTTTTCGGCCTGAATTGGACTTATTAGCCTGAATCAGAGTTAAAGTGAGGTTTTGAAATTCCACGTAGTTTGTGATTTGAAGGACTTCATTTTCGGCCTGAATTGGACTTATAGCCTGAATCAGAGTTAAAGTGAGGTTTTGAAATTCCACGTAGTTTGTGATTTGAAGGACTTCATTTTTCGGCCTGAATTGGACTTATAGCCTGAATCACGTAGTTTGTGATTTGAAGGACTTCATTTTGAGGCTGAATCAGAGTTAAAGAAATTCCACGTAGTTTGTGATTTGAAGGACTTCATTTTCGGCCTGAATTGGTCTTATAGCCTGAATCAGAGTTAAAGTGAGGTTTTGAAATTCCACGTAGTTTGTGATTTGAAGGACTTCATTTTCAGCCTGAATTGGACTTATAGCCTGAATCAGAGTTAAAGTGAGGTTTTGAAATTCCACGTAGTTTTGTGATTTTGAATTGATTTGAAGGAAAGTGAGGTTTTGAAATTCTTTTGTGATTTGAAGGACTTTTTTCAGCCTGAATTGGACTATAGCCTGAATCAGAGTTAAAAGTGAGGTTTTGAAATTCCACGTAGTTTGTGATTTGAAGGACTTCATTTTTCGGCCTGTATTGGACTTATAGCCTGAATCAGAGTTAAATGAGGTTTTGAAATTCCACGTAGTTTGTGATTTGAAGGACTTCATTTTCGGCCTGAATTGGACTTATAGCCTGAATCAGAGTTAAAGTGAGGTTTTGAAATTCCACGTAGTTTGTGATTTGAAGGACTTCATTTTCAGCCTGAATTGGACTTATAGCCTGAATCAGAGTTAAAGTGAGGTTTTGAAATTCCACGTAGTTTGTGATTTGAAGGACTTCATTTTCGGCCTGAATTGGACTTATAGTCTGAATCAGAGTTAAAGTGAGGTTTTGAATTCCACGAAGTTTGTGATTTGAAGGACTTCATTTTCGGCCTGAATTGGACTTATAGCCTGAATCAGAGTTAAAGTGAGGTTTTGAAATTCCACGTAGTTTGTGATTTGAAGGACTTCATTTTCGGCCTGTATTGGACTTATAGCCTGAATCAGAGTTAAAGTGAAGTTTTGAAGTTCCACGTAGTTTGTGATTTGAAGGACTTCATTTTCGGCCTGAATTGGACTTATAGCCTGAATCAGAGTTAAAGTGAGGTTTTGAAATTCCACGTAGTTTGTGATTTGAAGGACTTCATTTTCTGCCTGAATTGGACTTATAGCCTGAATCAGAGTTAAAATGAGGTTTTGAAATTCCACGTAGTTTGTGATTTGAAGGACTTCATTTTCGGCCTGAATTGGACTTATAGCCTGAATCAGAGTTAAAGTGAGGTTTTGAAATTCCACGTAGTTTGTGATTTGAAGGACTTCATTTTCGGCCTGAATTGGACTTATAGCCTGAATCAGAGTTAAAGTGAGGTTTTGAAATTCCACGTAGTTTGTGATTTGAAGGACTTCATTTTCGGCCTGAATTGGACTTATAGCCTGAATCAGAGTTAAAGTGAGGTTTTGAAATTCCACGTAGTTTGTGATTTGAAGGACTTCATTTTCGGCCTGAATTGGACTTATAGCCTGAATCAGAGTTAAAGTGAGGTTTTGAAATTCCACGTAGTTTGTGATTTGAAGGACTTCATTTTCGGCCTGAATTGGACTTATAGCCTGAATCAGAGTTAAAGTGAGGTTTTGAAATTCCACGTAGTTTGTGATTTGAAGGACTTCATTTTCGGCCTGAATTGGACTTATAGCCTGAATCAGAGTTAAAGTGAGGTTTTGAAATTCCACGTAGTTTGTGATTTGAAGGACTTCATTTTCGGCCTGAATTGGACTTATAGCCTGAATCAGAGAGGTTTTGAAAGTGAGGTTTTGAAATTCCATTGGACGTAGTTTTAAAGTGATTTGAAGGACTTCATTTTCGGCCTGAATTGGACTTATAGCCTGAATCAGAGTTAAAGTGAGGTTTTGAAATTCCACGTAGTTTGTGATTTGAAGGACTTCATTTTCGGCCTGAATTGGACTTATAGCCTGAATCAGAGTTAAAGTGAGGTTTTGAAATTCCACGTAGTTTGTGATTTGAAGGACTTCATTTTCGGCCTGAATTGGACTTATAGCCTGAATCAGAGTTAAAGTGAGGTTTTGAAATTCCACGTAGTTTGTGATTTGAAGGACTTCATTTTCGGCCTGAATTGGACTTATTTCAGCCTGAGCCTGAATCAGAGTTAAAGTGAGGTTTTGAAATTCCACGTAGTTTGTGATTTGAAGGACTTCATTTTCGGCCTGAATTGGACTTATAGCCTGAATCAGAGTTAAAGTGAGGTTTTGAAATTCCACGTAGTTTGTGATTTGAAGGACTTCATTTTCGGCCTGAATTGGACTTATAGCCTGAATCAGAGTTAAAGTGAGGTTTTGAAATTCCACGTAGTTTGTGATTTGAAGGACTTCATTTTCGGCCTGAATTGGACTTATAGCCTGAATCAGAGTTAAAGTGAGGTTTTGAAATTCCACGTAGTTTGTGATTTGAAGGACTTCATTTTCGGCCTGAATTGGACTTATAGCCTGAATCAGAGTTAAAGTGAGGTTTTGAAATTCCACGTAGTTTGTGATTTGAAGGACTTCATTTTCGGCCTGAATTGGACTTATAGCCTGAATCAGAGTTAAAGTGAGGTTTTGAAATTCCACGTAGTTTGTGATTTGAAGGACTTCATTTTCGGCCTGAATTGGACTTATAGCCTGAATCAGAGTTAAAGTGAGGTTTTGAAATTCCACGTAGTTTGTGATTTGAAGGACTTCATTTTCGGCCTGAATTGGACTTATAGCCTGAATCAGAGTTAAAGTGAGGTTTTTGAAATTCCACGTAGTTTGTGATTTGAAGGACTTCATTTTCGGCCTGAATTGGACTTATAGCCTGAATCAGCCTTAAATGAGAGTTTGAAATTCCGGTTTTGAAACTTCCCTGACGTAGTTTTTAAAAGTGAGGTTTGAAGGACTTCATTTTCGGCCTGAATTGGACTTATAGCCTGAATCAGAGTTAAAGTGAGGTTTTGAAATTCCACGTAGTTTGTGATTTGAAGGACTTCATTTTCGGCCTGAATTGGACTTATAGCCTGAATCAGAGTTAAAGTGAGGTTTTGAAATTCCACGTAGTTTGTGATTTGAAGGACTTCATTTTCGGCCTGAATTGGACTTATAGCCTGAATCAGAGTTAAAAGTGAGGTTTTGAAATTCCACGTAGTTTGTGATTTGAAGGACTTCATTTTCAGGACTTATAGCCTGAATCAGAGTTAAAGTGAGGTTTTGAAATTCCACTATTTGTGATTTAAGCTTCATTTCGGAATCAGCCTGAATCAGAGTTAAAGTGAGGTTTTGAAATTCCACGTAGTTTGTGATTTGAAGGACTTCATTTTCGGCCTGAATTGGACTTATAGCCTGAATCAGAGTTAAAAGTGAGGTTTTTCCACGAAGTTCCACGTAGTTTCAGTTAAAGATTTGAAGGACTTTTGTGATTTTTTTCGGCCTGAATTGGACTTATAGCCTGAATCAGAGTTAAAGTGAGGTTTTGAAATTCCACGTAGTTTGTGATTTGAAGGACTTCATTTTCGGCCTGAATTGGACTTATAGCCTGAATCAGAGTTAAATGAGGTTTTGAAATTCCACGTAGTTTGTGATTTGAAGGACTTCATTTTCGGCCTGAATTGGACTTATAGCCTGAATCAGAGTTAAAGTGAGGTTTTGAAATTCCACGTAGTTTGTGATTTGAAGGACTTCATTTTCGGCCTGAATTGGACTTATAGCCTGAATCAAAGTGAGGTTTTGAAATTCCACGTAGTTTGTGATTTGAAGGACTTCATTTTCGGCCTGAATTGGACTTATAGCCTGAATCAGAGTTAAAATGAGGTTTTGAAATTCCACGTAGTTTGTGATTTGAAGGACTTCATTTTCGGCCTGAATTGGACTTATAGCCTGAATCAGAGTTAAAGTGAGGTTTTGAAATTCCACGTAGTTTGTGATTTGAAGGACTTCATTTTCGGCCTGTATTGGACTTATAGCCTGAATCAGAGTTAAAGTGAGGTTTTGAAATTCCACGTAGTTTGTGATTTGAAGGACTTCATTTTCGGCCTGAATTGGACTTATAGCCTGAATCAGAGTTAAAGTGAGGTTTTGAAATTCCACGTAGTTTGTGATTTGAAGGACTTCATTTTCGGCCTGAATTGGACTTATAGCCTGAATCAGAGTTAAAGTGAGGTTTTGAAATTCCACGTAGTTTTGATTTGAAGGACTTCATTTTCGGCCTGAATTGGACTTATAGCCTGAATCAGAGTTAAAGTGAGGTTTTGAAATTCCACGTAGTTTGTGATTTGAAGGACTTCATTTTCGGCCTGAATTGGACTTATAGCCTGAATCAGAGTTAAAGTGAGGTTTTGAAATTCCACGTAGTTTGTGATTTGAAGGACTTCATTTTCGGCCTGAATTGGACTTATAGCCTGAATCAGAGTTAAAGTGAAGTTTTGAAATTCCACGTAGTTTGTGATTTGAAGGACTTCATTTTTCGGCCTGAATTGGACTTATAGCCTGAATCAGAGTTAAAGTGAGGTTTTGAAATTCCACGTAGTTTGTGATTTGAAGGACTTCATTTTCGGCCTGAATTGGACTTATAGCCTGAATCAGAGTTAAAGTGAGGTTTTGAAATTCCACGTAGTTTGTGATTTGAAGGACTTCATTTTCGGCCTGAATTGGACTTATAGCCTGAATCAGAGTTAAAGTGAGGTTTTGAAATTCCACGTAGTTTGTGATTTGAAGGACTTCATTTTCGGCCTGAATTGGACTTATAGCCTGAATCAGAGTTAAAGTGAGGTTTTGAAATTCCACGTAGTTTGTGATTTGAAGGACTTCATTTTCGGCCTGAATTGGACTTATAGCCTGAATCAGGTTAAAGTGAGGTTTTGAAATTCCACGTAGTTTGTGATTTGAAGGACTTCATTTTCGGCCTGAATTGGACTTATAGCCTGAATCAGAGTTAAAATAGTTAAGGTGAGGTTTTGAAATTCCACGTAGTTTGTGATTTGAAGGACTTCATTTTCGGCCTGAATTGGACTTATAGCCTGAATCAGAGTTAAAGTGAGGTTTTGAAATTCCACGTAGTTTGTGATTTGAAGGACTTCATTTTCGGCCTGAATTGGACTTATAGCCTGAATCAGAGTTAAAGTGAGGTTTTGAAATTCACGTAGTTTGTGATTTGAAGGACTTCATTTTCGGCCTGAATTGGACTTATAGCCTGAATCAGAGTTAAAGTGAGGTTTTGAAATTCCACGTAGTTTGTGATTTGAAGGACTTCATTTTCGGCCTGAATTGGACTTATAGCCTGAATCAGAGTTAAAGTGAGGTTTTGAAATTCCACGTAGTTTGTGATTTGAAGGACTTCATTTTCGGCCTGAATTGGACTTATAGCCTGAATCAGAGTTAAAGTGAGGTTTGAAATTCCACGTAGTTTGTGATTTGAAGGACTTCATTTTCGGCCTGAATTGGACTTATAGCCTGAATCAGAGTTAAAGTGAGGTTTTGAAATTCCACGTAGTTTGTGATTTGAAGGACTTCATTTTCGGCCTGAATTGGACTTATAGCCTGAATCAGAGTTAAAGTGAGGTTTTGAAATTCCACGTAGTTTGTGATTTGAAGGACTTCATTTTCGGCCTGAATTGGACTTATAGCCTGAATCAGAGTTAAAGTGAGGTTTTGAAATTCCACGTAGTTTGTTTTTGAAGGAACTTCATTTTCGGCCTGAATTGGACTTATAGCCTGAATCAGAGTTAAAGTGAGGTTTTGAAATTCCACGTAGTTTGTGATTTGAAGGACTTCATTTTCAGCCTGAATTGGACTTATAGCCTGAATCAGAGTTAAAGTGAGGTTTTGAAATTCCACGTAGTTTGTGATTTGAAGGACTTCATTTTCGGCCTGTTTCGGCGGCCTGAATTGGACTTATAGCCTGAATCAGAGTTAAAGTGAGGTTTTGAAATTCCACGTAGTTTGTGATTTGAAGGACTTCATTTTTCAGCCTGAATCAGAGTTAAAGTGAAGTTTTGAAGTTCCACGTAGTTTGGGATTTGAAGGACTTCATTTTCGGCCTGAATTGGACTTATAGCCTGAATCAGAGTTAAAGTGACGTTTTGAAATTCCACGTAGTTTGTGATTTGAAGGACTTCATTTTCGGCCTGAATTGGACTTATAGCCTGAATCAGAGTTAAAATGAGGTTTTGAAATTCCACGTTTTTGATTTGAAGGACTTCATTTTCGGCCTGAATTGGACTTATAGCCTGAATCAGAGTTAAAAAATGAGGTTTTGAAATTCCACGTAGTTTGTGATTTGAAGGACTTCATTTTCGGCCTGAATTGGACTTATAGCCTGAATCAGAGTTAAAGTGAGGTTTTGAAATTCCATGTAGTTTGTGATTTGAAGGACTTCATTTTCGGCCTGTATTGGACTTATAGCCTGAATCAGAGTTAAAGTGAATCAGGTTTTGAAATTCCACGTAGTTTGTGATTTGAAGGACTTCATTTTCGGCCTGAATTGGACTTATAGTCTGAATCAGAGTTAAAGTGAGGTTTTGAAATTCCACGTAGTTTGTGATTTGAAGGACTTCATTTTCAGCCTGAATTGGACTTATAGCCTGAATCAGAGTTAAAGTGAGGTTTTGAAATTCCACGTAGTTTGTGATTTGAAGGACTTCATTTTCGGCCTGAATTGGACTTATAGCCTGAATCAGAGTTAAAGTGACGTTTTGAAATTCCACGTGTTTGATTTGAAGGACTTCATTTTCGGCCTGAATTGGACTTATAGCCTGAATCAGAGTTAAAGTGAAGTTTTGAAATTCCACGTAGATTGTGATTTGAAGGACTTCGTTTTCGGCCTGAATTGGACTTATAGCCTGAATCAGAGTTAAAGTGAGGTTTTTTGAAATTCCACGTAGTTTGTGATTTGAAGGACTTCATTTTCGGCCTGAATTGGACTTATAGCCTGAATCAGAGTTAAAGTGAGGTTTTGAAATTCCACGTGGTTTGTGAATTTCATTTTCGGCCTAATTGTTTGCCTGAATTGAGTTAAAGGAGGTTTTGAAATTCCACCTGAATTTGAAGGACTTCATTTTCAGCCTGAATCAGCCTGAATCAGAGTTAAAGTGAGGTTTTTGAAATCCACGTAGTTTGTGATTTGAAGGACTTCATTTTCGGCCTGAATTGGACTTATAGCCTGAATCAGAAAGTTAAAAATGAGGTTTTGAAATTCCAATCAGTAGTTTGTGATTTGAAGGACTTCATTTTTCGGCCTGAGGACTTCATTTTTGAAGCCTGAATTGGACTTATAGCCTGAATCAGAGTTAAAGTGAGGTTTTTGAAATTCCACGTAGTTTGTTATTTTGAAGGACTTCATTTTCGGCCTGAATTGGACTTATAGCCTGAATCAGAGTTAAAGTGAGGTTTTGAAATTCCACGTAGTTTGTTTTTGAAGGACTTCATTTCGGCCTGAATTTTATAGCCTGAATCAGAGTTAAAGGAGGTTTGAAATTCCACGTAGTTTGTGATTTGGCTTCTTTTCGGCCTGAATTGGACTTATAGCCTGAATCAGAGTTAAAGTGAGTTTTTGAAATTCCACGTAGTTTGTGATTTGAAGGACTTCATTTTCGGCCTGTATTGGACTTATAGCCTGAATCAGAGTTAAAGTGAGGTTTTGAAATTCCACGTACTTTGTTTGGTCTATTTTATATACATTAACACAGGCTCTAATTTGGGACCAGAGAAAATATCTCTTATATCCGGGTTTGGTCTATTTTATATACATTAACACAGGCTCTAATTTGGGGACAGAGAAAATCTCTCTTATATCCGGGTTTCTCTTATATCCGGGTCTTTTATATCCGGGCTACACTGTATATATGGTCTTCTGTAGAGAAAATATTCAGAGGGACCTACTATTTAAAATGACCTTAAATTTTTTTTAGTAGTGTGTCTCGTCTTGTGATGAGTCATAGATCGTGCGGCCCATTGAGCCGAAAATGTTGCCCATGTCTTTTTTTAGATGATTACTTCAGCATAGATGCTTTTTCAGCCTTTTTCTTTCGAAGAAAGATATTAGGATTTTCTTATTTACATTGTTTACATGGTTCGGGCTGTTGTCTTCATCTTTATTGTGATGTTCACGACGTTTCGGCCGTGATACGCCGCGGCTTTCTTCAGGTGATCGGAATTTCGAATCGAACCCTTTATTTGGACCACCGGGGAAGATTGTTCTAGTTCCACGTGCCACGCCTCTTCTGCACGGTGTCTCAGTTTTTTTTTGTTCACCACTGCTGTAGCCAAGTATTGAAGTAGAATTTTTTTTGACGGGTCATTGTAATCTTCTCGAAATTAATTATAAGCGATAGACAGGTTTAACTTGACGGATTTTGGGGACAGACAGGCCAAAATTCAGTCAAATTAAGACAATTCCTTGTCCTATTCCGGTGGGTCTCTACTCGCTCCCAACTTCGAATAATGTGAGCATAAATTGCCTGAGACAAGGTTTCCCATGCCTGATCTAATCAATGCGCATCAAGACACAAATTCGATTGATTTGGTCACGTTATCCGCATAGAGTGACATCACATTTGTTGATAGGGAGAGCTGCTATGCGGCAGAAGAAACCAAGGCTGACCAAAGGAATGGTACAAAGATACAATCAAAACTAATCTGCGCAGGGGCAAGATCAAACCACAGGAGCTAGAGAAGTTTGCCGCTGATCACGTGGGCTGGACATTATCCACCAAACCTTTGTGAACTTTAAAGAAAAACCGTTGTTAAAAAAAATAAATCAATATTTAAAGAGAACAGTGCCATTCTGTAACTTTGGTATTAGTCACAACCAACGACTTCCTGTGCCTCGCCTCCTCCAGTCTTGGTATACGGAGCCACCTCCGGACCCATCGAGGGACAACGACGGGGATGATGAATACAAAGGGAAAGAAATGCCATCACTCCTCGGGAAAGATAGCGGAGTGGTCTCTACTTTGATATGTCCATGGTTTCGAATTCAGATTTGTCTTTCTCCTAACGTGGCTCCCATGAAAGATCAGAAAGCCAATAGGTGTGCGTGGGTAGCGGAGATGGAAATTATACCTTACGAATGCTAGTTTGAACGTCTCTCCGTTTCGCTCCTTTCTACGATGATAACCACAACGCTGCCAACACATCCATCCATGCTTTGAAATCTATAAAAGACTTCTTGAAAGACTTCAATAAAACAGCTCTGGCCTGTTCCTTTCATGTTAGAAGAGACAATTAACTAGGAAAGGAGCGGGGTTGCTTTGATATTATCACGTTATAAATTTATTTAAATAAACACTTTTTTCAAAGGAAAACGAATGAAATCGTTTGCATAAACAGGCACCGGTCTCAAATATATATATATATATATATATATATATATATATATATATATATATATACATATATATATATATACAAACACACAGATATGTATATATTTACACACACAAACACACACACACACACACACATATATATATATATATATATGCACACACACAAAACAAGCATATATATATATATATATATATATATATATTTACACACAAAACATAAATATTTGCACAAAATACAAACATTCATATATTTACACACACAGACATATATATATATATATATATATATATATATATATATATATATATATATATATATATATATAGTTATGAAGAACTTGGTAATCCGTATGGGTAATATATATAAATTTTACACACCCAATCACACAAGCACACATATATACATTTACATACACGCACAAACACATACACATATATATTTACACACACGCGCTGACAAAAACGCATTACCGTATATATATATATTTACATGCACACACAGACACATATATATATATCTTTACACACACGCACAGACACACACACACATATATATATATTTACACATACACAAATATTTTGATATTAACCATCCATGTGTTCTGATACAAAAATGGAAGAGAAAGCGTTGATTTTTTTGTATATATTTTATTCTTTTTATTTAGTTGACACGTGGGATTGGCAATATCACAGAGTTTCGGTTGCTCATGCAAGCTTCGTCAGTGTTTGATACTAAATACTGTTTATACATAGATACCCACACACAGACATATATATATATATATATATATATATATATATATATATATATAAAAAAAAAGACATTTTTATGTTTATACGTTCTTTTTATAGATACAAATATTTAAGAAAATGCTCTGTTTATAATAAACAGTATTAACGACATTTACCGGCCTGAATGTCCGAGAAATTTTCATAGAAAAATATGCGTCCCCCGGCAGGAATCGAACCTGTATTCTATACAGGACCATCATATAGCCTGACGTGCTTTTACCGATTGAGCCACAGAGGAGTGTTTCGGTTAGTAAAGCCGATTTTACTGTTTTTAAACTACAATTCTCCATGATTTTCGCTCGTACATTCATATCTGCTCGATGCGTATCCAAATGTAAACAAATGACGTCTCACATTATGAAATGGACAAAGTCCGACAATTATTTTTTATGACATTTTTATTATACACAGAGCATTTACTTAAATACTTGTATCTATAAAAAGAACGTATAAACATAAAAAATGGAAGACCCATTGTCTGACAACAGGACTCTGCACCATGCCGCACAAGCAGGAGAACCCAGTCATGACTGTCAGACAATTACAGCGATCACATCACCCCTTACTTCTGGCTGTCTAAATTCCCAGAATGCAACCCCCTTGTTTATTATGTATGGGGCACAGTTGAGCGAGAGACCAAAAAAATTCCTGGTATCACGAAAGATGAACTGAAGGCAAGGATTATGGCAGCATTCACCAAAATAAACAAGGAGACCGTCCAGAAGAGTTGCAGGAGATTCCGAAGTCATCTGGAGGCTGGGGTTGAAGCCAATGGCGACTTTATTAAAATAGTATTTCAAGATAATTTTGTGTAATTATATTTCATAAAAGAAGATGTCAGTGTTATTATCATTTTGCGTCATTTAGATAGGAATTTATCCAATGTATCTTATATATATATATATATATATATATATATATATATATATATAATAAAATATATATATATATACATTTATAAATGGTGGTACTCGCTTGGAAAAACCTTGGATTGTTAGAATTGTAGTAGAACAAATCGGTACCCAAGGAAAATGAGGAATAAAAAAAGAAAGAACCAAGAACAAGGCGAAAACAATCGTACAGACTTGAAGCTAAAGTCCAAAGAAAAAACCTCCAAAACAAGTAAAAGTCAGCTACGTAAAGAGCTCAATACACGAAGTAGAGCAAAACCTAAGATAATCCTAAGGAGCCAGGCTCCTTAGGATTATCTTAGGTTTTGTTTTATCTTAGATTATCTTACACACACACACACACACACACACACACACACACATATATATATATATATATATATATATATATATATATATATATATATATATATATATATTTTTACTAATGTATATGCTTAAAAAGCTTCGTAAATTTCAAGATGTGTTATTCCAAAATTCACTTGAGGATGAAATAGGGCTGGTTTGTTAGCTTCTATTTTTGAAACATGCGAACTCTTCTGTAGCGATGTTAAAAAATTATACACACACACACACACACACACACACACATATATATATATATATATATATATATATATATATATATATATATATATATATATATATATTTATATATATATATATTATCACTAAAACGTATAAGTTCCTATCACTGATTTTATTATTCAATGAAATTAATGTCAACCGACCTATATTGAGATTTCCTAGAAAAGAAAAATTGTGCCTCCATCAGAGAAAACTGATTTTCATCAGTTCGGAAAGGTAACACACACACATACATATATATATATATATATATATATATATTGTGTATGATACACCTAATTTACATAAGTGGAGTACCGACCATATAAATATGGGTTGGTACCGGAAGACGACGGAAGATTAAGAGATCGAATCCAGAGACTCTGCCCGACTGCGACTTAGTCAACCCATTCTGCAGGAACAGTCTTCCCAAGAATATACCAAAACTACCTGTAAATATTGTGTACCTTTTTTCATTGTTTCAATACATTTTGTTACGTACATTTTGTGTTGTATTATTATTATTCCATGCTTATTCAAGCTTCAACAATATATATATATATATATATATGGTTTTGTTTTAGTGTATATATTATATTTTATTCTTCATATTTTTGGTACACAAGTTTCCGGTCTTGTGATCTTCTTTGAAAAAAGATATGTGTATGCATATATATGTTTGTTCAACAGTTGAAAAAAATGAGAATCCAGGCTCACTACAAATACAGAAAATATGAACAATGAAACATTAAAAGGACATAAGGAAAATTTATTCCTTTAAAAATTAATTCCTTTTTTTTTTTGACTGAAGAAGGTCATGACCCGGGAAACGAGTGTAGCAAAAATATGAAGACTACAATATAATACATACACTAAAACATCCATAATATATCCAAAAACGTTTGCGGTTTCTGTCTTTGTTTAAAGTGTACCTTTTTCTCTGGTTTGAATAATGATAACCTTTTCCGTATACAGAGTGTCCATAAAGTTACTCACAGGACAGATTGGAGGTGATAGGAAAAGAGGAAAACAACGCCTGGCTTATTTAGTGAGCTTGGGGAAAATGGATGGCGGAACATGGTTTAAAAGAAATATCAGAAAGACCAAATTTATTAAGGGACAAGTTGTTGTGAAGAGCCATGATCGCTTACGTATGTGATCGTATATAACGTTTTTATGAGTCGGCGGGTCTGTAGCTGGTGTTTGCCAAGCGAAAAGTTCACCCCGAACTGACTATTTTGTAATAAAACAGAAGGCGTTCTTTGTTTAGTGAAGCGAGCGTTGTATCGTTTTTGTACTTCCGTCTCTGACCTTTCTTTTCAAATCTGGAATTAATCTTTGCCTTACGATCGACCAAACAATCTTTGATCTTCACGAATTTAAAGATAAAAAAAAACAACAACAATTATATTACCCTTTCCTTTTTTTTTTTCTTTTTTTAGCTTTTGTATTTTTTTCTTCTTTTATTTTCGCACTTTTTAAACTTCTTTAATTCTTTGATGGTAAATTTCGCCTAGAAATGAGAATGCTGATTTTTTTTTTCCAGGATATTTCCAGAAAAGATTAAAGACTAAACTGGGAGGCTTGTTTTGAAGATAAATGTCTAGGCAAAGAGGTATCAGCCTTTTTTGCCTAATTCACCCAATTTGCCATAAAGTTTAAACAGTGTTTCTCAACCAGTAAGTCCCGTCCTGGATATGACGATAAACTACATCCGCGTCCAGGGTAAGACGATAAACTACATCCACGTCCAGGGTATGACGATAAACTACATCCACGTCCAGGGTATGACGATAAATTACATCCGCGTCCAGGGTAAGACGATAAACTACATCCACGTCCAGGGTAAGACGATAAACTACATCCACGTCCAGGGTATGACGATAAACTACATCCGCGTCCAGATTAAGACGATAAACTACATCCGCGTGCTGGGTAAGACAATAAACTACATCCGCGTCCTGGGGATGACGATAAACTACATCCACGTCCAGGGTAAGACGATAAACTACATCCACGTCCTGGGTAAGACGATAAACTACATCCGCGTCCGGGGTAAGGCAATAAACTACGTCCAACAGCAAGACCTCCGATCAGGAGGCTTTGAAGAGCGTGGAACCAATTCTTATTTGCTGGTGTCCCCAGGTCCACCCTGACCCAGGGTGGTATCACTTGTTAGGGTCCCAGCTATGGCAAATAGTTAACCCCGAAACTGAGGTAAAAAAAAAAAAAACCATTATGAAAGTGTAAAAATAGGTTTTAATGCCAGAAATACTTTGTAAAAAAATTATTACCAGAAATAAATTTTTAAAGAAAAAAAACTATAACCAGCAATACATTTTTGAATAAAATATTTTAACAGCAATACGTTGTTTTAAAAAAAATATTACCAGCTATACAATTTTGAGGAAAAAAATATTAACAGAAATAGATTTTTGACAAAACAAAAATATTACCAGGAAAAAAAAAAGTTGTCGGCATTAAATGACCCATTGAGATGTTGATATGCCGTAAAAGAAAACAAACCAAGCCAAAAATCAACCAGTAAGTCGGGGCACACATCATTTTTAAAATGCTAGAGACAACAAGCTGATGGCTTCCACGTCTAAGTCATATTTTAAAGTGGATGCTAAATTTAAAATTTAAGGACTAATATGTCCTTATTAAAATGCAAATTGGTCCCTAGAGTTTTAGTTATTCAACAAGTTCGCCCTGAAGTAGAGAAGTTTTACAAATTTAATAGCAATCAAAAATACTGAAGGATTTTTCAACTTGAAAACATGTAGAGGATATAATTTTAATTCATAACTATTGGGTTGGTGCATAATTATTGAAGTTAAACAACGTCGAAGCTGGTTAGTACCTAAATGCGCGACGGCTTGGAAATACCGGGTGCTGTAGGCTTGGATGTGCGGGTGGTGTATTGGATAATAGGTCGGAATTATTAGTTCTAATTCAAATTGGGTTCGTGATAGTCACTCACACGGAAATAAATCGAAACGAAATCTTACCGTGGAAATAGACAATGAAAAAGGAATTTATTACGAGAATCCGAAGTCCTGGCTACAACGTAGCAACTTAAACAGAATCTAATAAGAGGAAGACATTTTTCCTCTGTGGCATGAGAATGGAATTTTTTTTATTACTAAAGATGAGACTATCTATCTATCTATCTATCTATCTATCTATCTGTCTGTCACAGCTTTTTAAATCTATCAGTCTGCTCTTTATCTCTCTCTCTTTTTATCTATCTAACTCGATTTTTTTAAATCTCAGTCTATCTATCTATGTATCTATGTTTCTATCTATCTATCTATCTATCTATCTATCTATCTCGGTTTTAAATCTATCTCAATCTGTTCTTCATCTATCTATCTACCCCATTTGCATTCTCTCTCTCTCTCTCTCTCTCTCTCTCTCTCTATATATATATATATATATATATATATATATATATATATAATTAAATTTAATGAAAAAACAGACCACTTTAAGGTACCATTACAATAATTTATTTCACCAAAATCCTTTTAACACTTCCAACAATGAAATGAGAGGAAAAAATGTGATTAGAAATTGATTTGTAATTTAACAGGGGGGTACAGTGTTAGTTACAGAGACAAGATAGAGTATAGGGAGGGGTTAATTTCATATCTCTTACAAAAATTACACTACCCATCAATTTCTAATCCCATTTTTCCTTTCATTTCATTGTTGGAATTGTTACCTGATGATCCGGAGTCCCTTAAAAAGGATTTTGCTGAAATAAATTATTGAAATGGTACCTTAAAGTGGTCTGTTTTTTCATTAGATATTAGCTCTGTATTCACATTGAGCTCTCTGGATTTCATCCTCCTTGGAATTACCCATTCGGTTTACCAAGTTCTTCATAACTTAAATATATATATATATATATATATATATATATATATATATATATATATATATATATATCCCAATTGCATCCTATCTATCTATCTATCTATCTATCTATCTATCTATCTATCTATCTATCTATCTATCTAGTAGCCTGTGTGTCACTCTGTGTAGAACATAATATTTATATATTTACAGACGGAACTTGTCAATTATGAGTGAGCCGTGAATTCGATCCACACTGGGTGTGCATACTTTCGACCGAGAGCCACATTTAGGCTACACTTTGTAAATCAATATATATATATATATATATATATATATATATATATATATATATATGTGTGTGTGTGTGTGTGTGTGCGTGCGTGTGTGTGTGCGCGCGTGTGTATGTGTGTGCGTGTGTGTGTACTCTAATTAAAAATAAACATAAAATACACTCATCCTATATATAATATATAATAGTTACGTTGATGTCAGCTTATTTACTTTCTCTGAGAGAAAAGTAATATTGATTTATTTCGCGCCTCTTGCTGAGACGGTGGGGCGCGGGGAGGCCCCCCACCGATGAAATATCGATTGGCGTAGGCATTGGAGCGATAAATATTTCCAAACAAAATTGATCAAGCGAGAAACGTGTGGAAACCTTTGAGAGATTTGCAGAGCAGAAAAATCATTTTTGCTGGCCTTAAGAACAAAATGAACGCCTTCGGGGTTGTAACAAAGAAAGAAAGAAAGAAAGAAAGAAAGAAAGAAAGAAAGAAAGAAAGCGAAATGAAAGAAAAAAGAAAGAAAAATGAAAGGAAAAACGCAAACATTTTTTTGTTGACTTAAGAACCAAATGAACGATTTTGGGTGCCGTGTCAGAAAGTAAAAAATAAGACAGAGAAGAAAGAAAGGATAAAATAAAGGAAGAAAAAAGGGAAACCGAAAAAAGAAAGACAAATACAACAAATGAAAGAGGGAAAGAAAAAAGAAAGAAAGAACAGAAAGAAAAAGCGAAAGAAAGAAAGGCTGGGATCAAATGGTAAAGAAAAAAAGAAAGAAAGATGGTCGATGGATAAATAAGAAAGAAAGAAAGAAAGAAAGAAAGAAAGAAAGAAAGAAAGAAAGAAAGGCTCGGATCAAATGGTAAAGAAAAGAAGAAAGAAATATGGTTGATGGTTAAATGAGAAAGAAAGAAAGAAAGAAAGAAAGAAAGAAAGAAAGAAAGAAAGGCTAGGATCAGATGGTAAAGAAAAAAAGTAAGAAATATGGTTGATGGTTAAATGAGAAAGAAAGAAAGAAAGAAAGAAAGAAAGAAAGAAAGGCTGGGATCAAATGGTAAAGAAAAAAATAAAAAATATGGTCGATGGTTAAATGAGGAAAAAAGTAAGAAATATGGTTGATGGTTAAATGAGAAAGAAAGAAAGAAAGAAAGAAAGAAAGAAAGAAAGAAAAGCTGGGATCAAATAGTAAAGAAAAAAAGAAAGAAATATGGTCGATGGTTAAATGAGAAAGAAAGAAAGAAAGAAAGAAAGAAAGAAAGAAAGAAAGAAAGAAAGGCTGGGATCAAATGGTAAAGAACAAAAAATATGTTCGATTATTAAATGAGAAAGAAAGTAAGAAAGAATAAAAGAAAAAAGAAAGAAAGAAAATTAGAAATAAAGAATAAGACAGCTGAAAGAAAGAAACTTGGAAATAAAGAAAGAAGGAAAATAGGAAAGGAAGATAAAATGAAGAAAAAACACAACTGAAATAAATAAATAAAGTAAAAAGGAATGAAAAAAGAAAGAAAAATGTAATTAATTAAAGAGAAGGAAAAAAGGATAGAAATAAAAATGGAATAATGAAAAACCAACCGAAAGAAAGATAAATGGAATGAAAAAAAGAAAGAAAAACGAAAGAAAGAAAATCATATTTGCTGTCTTAAAAAAATAACGATTTCAGGGTTTTGTCGAGAGGAAGAAGGATGAAAACAAAAAGTATGATAGAAAGTAAAGAGGAAATAAAATAAGAAAAATAGAATGAATGAAAAAAGGAAGAAAAAACTTGAATGAAATCATTGTGTGTTTCGAAGTTTTGACAAGGAAAGAAAAAAAAAGAAAAATAGAATACAGGAAAAAAAGAAATAAAATAAGGAAGAAAGAATAAATGAAAAATAAAAAAATGGACGAAAGAAAAAGAATAATTTATGTTGCCTTAAGAAAAAATGAAAAAAGTTGGAGGCTGCATCAAAGAAAGAAAGAAAGAAAAGAAAGGAAGAAAGAAAGAAAGAAAAGAAAACAACTATAGAAATTTTTTTAAAGAAAACAACATTTTTGTTGATATTAGAAACATCGTGGTAATGGTTGTGAGAAAGAAATATCGACAGACAGACAGACAAAAAGAAAAAAAGAAAGAATGAATGAATGAAAGACATGGAAAAACTCAAAAGTGAAAGGAAACTAGAAAGAAAGGAAGATGAAACGGAAAATGGAAAGAAAGAAAAAATGAACGAAAACGATGAAGCAGTAAAGCAGAAAAGGGAATATTGAAAGAAAGAAAGAAAGAAAGAAAGAAAGAAAGAAAGAAAGAAAGAAAGGAAGAAAGAAAGAAGGAAAGAAAGGGATAAAAATAGAATGGAAAAAAGAAAGAAAGAAAAAGAAAGAAGGAAAGAAAGGGATAAAAATAGAATGGAAAAAAAGAAAGAAAGAAAAAGAAAGAAGGAAAAAGAAAATGAGAAATAAATAAAGAAGAAAAAAGAAAGAAATAAAAAACAAAATAATGGTAATTATTGCGAGAAAGAAAAACAGACAGAAAGAAAGAAAGTGAGAACGATAGAAGGAAAGAAAAAAGAGAGAAAAATGAAGGAAATAAAAAAAGAAGAATAAAGAAAGAAATTAAAAAAAACAAAATAACATTTGTTGATAGTAGAAACAACGTGGTAATGGTTACTAGAAAGAAAGAAAGAAAGAAAGAAAGAAGGAAAGACAGAGTGAGAAATAGAATGGAAGAAAGAAAGAAAAAAGAAATTTAAAGAAAGAAAGAAGAAAATAAAACAAGAAAGAAAAGAAGAATAAAGGAAGAAATGACAAAACTATAATTTTTGTTGATATTAGAAACAACGTGGTAATAATTCTTAGAAAGAAAGAAAAGAAGAAAGAAAGAAAGAAAGAAAGAATGAACGAGAGAGAGAGAGAGAGAGAGAGAGAATAGAAAGGAAGAAAGAAAAAAAGAAAGAAAAAGAAAGAATGAAACGAGAAAGAAAGGAAGAATAAAGGTAGAAATGAAGAAAGAAAATTTCTTGACATTAGAAACAATGTGGTAATGGCTGCTAAAAAGAAAGACAGAAATGAGAAAGAAAGAAAGAAAGAAAGAAAGAAAGAAAGAAAGAAAGAAAGACAGAGAAAAGGAAGAAAGAAGAAAGAAAGAACGACATAAACTGGGAAATAAAGAAAGAAACGAAGAATAAAGGAAGAAAGAAAACAAAATAATGTTTGGTATTTTAAATAAACGAGTTCGGAGTTGTGGTAAATAAAGAATTTCTCCGCTATTCGCTTTATTTTTAAGAATGCTGGCGAGTATTCAACTCCATCGCAAAATTTGCCGCATCTGTTATTAGCAAACACTTTGAGTCCATTATCAACATGGAGGCAGTTGATCACCTCACCAGCAACAACCTCCAATATGAGTTCCGCACCTCCAGATCCAATTGTTAATGTTTTCCCTGCAATCGCCACTGAATTAGTAAAACATTTGGTGATCGATTCATTCCCTGGAGTGATTGTCTCAAATATCATAAAGGCTTTTGACAAACCAACGCAAATGGAGTTGACTACACAACCTGTGGCATCTCTGAAAGAGTCAACACAATCATCAACTGCCTGAGCTCAAGACGAAACAGGGAAGTCGTTTTGCAATGACCACTCTTCTGAAGCCCAGGAGATCGACGCAGGCATACCGCTTTGGTCCTAATTCCTGCCACTTTTATGAACGATTTCCCTGGGAGTATTCTCAGATCAAGAGTAAATATCTATGCAGGAGATATTACGATTTATGGACGCCAGTCAAAAAAATAAAGAATAAATAAATAAAAATAAATAAATAAATAAAAATAAATAAATAAATAAATAAAAAAGATGACCGGGACCTTCCAACTGAACTCTCCCCAGATAGGAGGAATGTAAATTCCAATAACTGAAAACCGAAGCTAGTAATCATTTTAGTATATTATTAAACAGGATAACATACACTGAACTGACATCTCGGCTTCATTCACTTTCTCACAGACGTGATGTGGCTTCCCTCTGTCTTTTCTACAATTATTTTTTTTAAGCATTTCACCCCAAGCAAGGCGGGAAGCCACTAGGACGCAAGGGGTTACAGAAAATTTAGAGCAAGATCAGATAGGAGTGATAGAAGAAAGGATGAGGGTAGTGGATAGATCAAGGCAACTGGAGATGTCGATTGACATTACACTTGAATAGCTGGAGATTATAGCTCACAGGGAAACAGGAATAGTGAAGGGGGTTCCACAGGCGAGAGGTGCGAGACATGAAGCTATTGGAGTAGAAGAGACGGCTACATTTAGGAGTTTTGACAGTGAAAGGGTGAGAGCGTGATGCCAGCCTCGTAGTACGCTTGAACTCATGACGTCTGGGAACCAGCGAATGCAGCTCCTCGGAGCAATTTCCATGAAAGTATTTGTAGAACAGGCAGAGGGAGGCGACGGCGCGTCTGTGAGAAAGTGACTGTAGACGAGACGCCAGAGCGGGGCCAACTACATTGCATATCCGCCTCTGGAGCCTAACAAGAACCCCGAGGCAAACAGAAGGGGCCCCAGGCCATATATGGCAGCAATACTCCATGCATGGGCGAATTGTTGATTTGTAGATCTGGAGGATCGACTCCGGGGAGAAAAACTTCCTGGCAGCTGCTGTAACAAGCTTTTTTTCCCCCTGGTGCCCCGACTGCATGGATTTATGCGTGTTACTAGATTCATATATAGGTCCCATATATATATATATATATATATATATATATATATATATATATATACATATATACATATATATATATGCATATATATATATATATATATATATATAAATATATATATATATATATATATATATATATATACACATATATATATATATATGTGTGTGTGTGTGTGAACTCGCGTGTGTGTTTATATATAATGTAGGTTTATATACCATACTATTAATTATATATATATATATATATATATATATATATATATATATATATATATATATATATATATATATATATATATATATATATATAAAATAAAATATATATATAATACAGATCATATCAAAATTATAATATATATAATAGAGATTATATATATATTGTTTTAGACATTATGTGTATCATAAATAGTATATATCTAATAGAATATTATTATTATAAATATAAATATAAGTGGAGTAATAGATAGCGGCTTGGATTGAGGAATCGGAGAGCCGAGTTCGAATCCATTACATTCACTTACGTGCTATTAACCTTGGGAAAGGTATGAATCCTCTTCTTCTCCCTCCAGCTCTGGGTAAAATAGCAGGACAGACTGGGTTCTATAGCCTTGGATGGCAACTGGTCTAGGAGAAGGACAACTCTGAATTCAAAACCTGCGGAGGGTCGTTTGGGGACCTTGTGGCATTCGGTGCACCAGGTCTCTGTATTCGTCCCTTCAAAAAGTGTGGATGGTCCTGCACGAGGCCTTCACCACTATAATCAAATCTCATGTGCCGGTGTCGGGCTGTCGGTTTCCTGAAACTGATCTGCTTGACCTCATACGTCGAATCCCGACGGTGGAGTCGATTATATATATATATATATATATATATATATATATATATATATATATATAAAAGAACATTAAATTCAACACTTAGAGGCATCAGGCCACCGATTGCGTCTAGCATGAAAGAGACTGTCGCCTCTAAGTGTTGACTTCAATGTTCACTTTTATATTTACACACGCTCTATCTCTGATATTGAGCACTTTATCCCATAAATATAGTACATCTTTAGATTATATTTCTTTATATATATAAATATATATATATATAATTTATTTTCGTTTATCGGGCTGAATATTCAAGAAATCTATTTGAAGCTGCTTTCCTCTCAGGGAAACTCTCAGATCTGACGTGCTTTGACCTCTCAGCTACAGAGTGCTTAGATGACCAAGCAAAGTTGAATAGTGCATACAGGCTCATATTTTTCTCTAGATGTGATTTATTGAATATTCAGGCCGGTAGACGAAAATAAGTAAATATACTGTTTAATAACTAAACAGAGCGTCTACTCAAACATGAGTATCCACTAATTATAACGTTTAAGTTTTATATATATATATATATATATATATATATATATAAAAATGCCAATGTCAGTGTGCCGCACTTTCAATTAGAGAGACACCGCTCTCTAACTTTCAATAGCTCATGTTACAGAAATTTGGGATTCCCAAATTTTTATTACAGCGATTGTTTTCAGCAATTTTATTGATTTTTTTTTTTTGCGACGAATTTTTTGCTACGATAATTTTTACAACTTGGAAATAAATTTGAGAATATTCGAAATTAATTGCGAAATCCATTTTCAAAGTCCATTCAAGGACCATCAAGAGAACGGTGAATAAGTTTAAAAAAAGAGGGAACAGTTGAGAGGAAAACTGGATCAGGAGGTCACAACAGTAAGAGGGATCATCATTTCAACTTAGAGCTAAAGAGATCAATTAGAAAAGATCCAACTTAATCCATAAGACATTTGGCACGTGAGAGACGAGTTTCAGCTATGACAGTCCAAAGTGCAGTGAAAAAAGACTTTTGAAAATGAAATCGTACGTGAAATTTATGATGCACTTTGTTACTCCGGAACAGAAAGGTAGAAGGTTAGAGAGGGCGAAGATCATCTTGAATATGTTGGAAAATAATCATGGAACAATATATATATATATATATATATATATATATATATATATATATATATATATATGAACTTTATTTCAATCCTTCATGAGCTTCAGTTCCTTAGCTACAATTAATTAATGATGAACATGTCATTTTCGCCTGTAATCGTTTTCATCACGATTCTTCTTGCAAGCTTGGAGAGTAATTATGCATTCTTATTACTTAAAGCAGAGTCCAGTGGTGTTATAAAAAAAACCGGAGAATTCCAGTAAGATATATTTAATCATTTCTAAGATACAAAGGTTCAGAGCTTAATCTAACATTTTGACAATTTTGCTGTTACACGATTTGGACAATTTTGAAATATAGACAGATTTACAACGATCACACTTGCAATCATTTTTTTCTTTTCAATTAAGGATAATCTCAGACGAGATGGAAAGTACTTGCGTAAGAAAAAATAGGGTGACTTCCTTGATGAATCTTAACATCATGAAACTGATTAGACACCTGGAAAGAATCAATATAAAAATAAATAGACATAAGATGTGGATATTATTTAATGAAACATTTTTGAATGAAGATGTGCTACATATATATATATATATATATATATATATATATATAATATAAAGAAAAAACAGACCGCTTTAAGGCTCCAGTAATAATTTATTTTACCAGAGATTTTATTTTTCTATGAATCTTCAGACTTCACTTTCTAGGGTGAAAAAATGAATTTACACTTTTGAAGAGCAGAATTAAGCTTATATAAGGTGACATAGAGAGTGGTGAAGAATAGTGTGAGAGACATGGTTGAATTTAGAGAGGGTGGGAGAGTTTTGAAATTTATTTTTATTACAGTACTTAATACAATATTCTTATTTTTATTAGAAGATTGAATACAATACTTAATACTTAATACTGAAACTAAACTCAACCAAAATAAAATCTCTAGCGAAATAAATTATAACTAATGGAGCCTTAAAGTGGTCTGTTTTTTCTTTAAATTAAATTATTCACTCTGACTTAACACTGAGCTCTCCGGATTTCATCCTCCTTGGGATTATCCATACGGATTACAGATTTTCGTTACTATATATATATGTATTCTGCCGGCTGAAGTAATTGCATAATTCTCTCTATATATTCCAAACATCATTTAAGCCAGCTGGAAATGAAATATTTCTCTCACCTAAGACGAACGAAGACAAGTTCACCGATTTATTTAGCCGGTGTCATTCTCTTCTCAACAAGAACGCCATATTGAATTCCTTAAACCTAACAAGACGTTATCGGCCTCTCTTCAGATTACCGTCAATCGGGCTCAAGTCACTGACCAGAGAGCCGGTCGGTTGATGAATGGAGGTCTATTCTGGCAGCGAATCGTGAAGGGCAGTGAGACGAGGAGAAATCTTGCGAGGGGATGTCTGGCATTGTTGCAAGTAATAAAGATTTCGCAGCCTTTTGCTGTTTGGTTCGACTCTGAGCGGCAGGTTTTCTTTAAGAGGATTCACGAAACAATGATTAAGCTTCATAATGGATTTATTCTTGGAAGCGCGCCAAACCTGTCGGATCGTGAGAGAAAAGCGCAAATCAGTGGTACCCTTGGGAGACGATGGTAGGAAGATGGTGGCTGGGGTATATTTTCGTATATTTTCGCTGAAGGACACGGAGAGAAAACCGAGGGAATAGTGACGGAGAAAAGAACAGCCTCGGGACCATAGTAAAAGGGGAATGAGAAGAAGAGGAAAAAAAGGATTGGAGAAAGAAAGGAAAGTGAGAGTTAGAAGTTAAAGAAAGATAAAAAGTGTCTTTGTATGTGTGAGAGTGGGGAAGAGCGAGAGGAGAGAGAGAATAAAGAGAAAAGCTGGGCGAAATGAGAGAGAACAGGCAGGGTAAATGGGCAGGGCAGACTGGCTTCTATAGCCTTGGGTGGCAACCGGTCTATGACAAAGACAACTCTGAATTCAAAACCTGGGTAAATAGCGAGGCAGACTGGGCACTTCAGCCTTGTTTGGCACCCAGTGCAGGAGACGAAAAATCTGAATCCCCAAAAACGGAAGTAGCCCTGGCGAAGTACGTAGTATACAGCTAATGAAACGACCATTTACAATGATTCTATGATCCCGACTCCAGTCGTGTGTGTGTGTTAGGTAGTGGGGGGGTAGTCGACAAAAAACAAAATAGAAAAAGTAAGGGAGGGAGAAAAGAAGAAGGGAAAAAAGTATAGAAGAAATAAAGGAAGAACAGAAAGCTGTAAACAGATAAAGGCGACTAGGTATATATATATATATATATATATATATATATATATATATATATATATATATATATATATATATATATGCAGAAAAAATAGGAAAAAGAATACGTCCGGTAAATAATCCTGAGTTCCTTAGTATTTTTGTTTTTATTTTTAAGAAGACACTGCTCCATACATAAGTAGAGCTTATATCATAATTATAATATTTTCGCATGAAGAAGAAATGGGACCCAACACCTTGATTCAACTTAATTTTAATAATTATATTGATGGTTTCGGCTCTCGATTTTGAAACATGAGAACTCTTATGTAGCAAAGGAATCATATTTTCAAAAACATATAATTATATTATATATATATATATATATATATATATATATATATATATATATATATATATAAAAGAAAAGATATATTTATAAAAGAAAAGATTTTTTAAAAATGAAAATACATTTGCAAGTTTTATTTTAGAAAAAAAAAGAGTTTTATCTAAATGTATCAAAACACTTTCATGTGTGCTCTATTGATTGCCAGGAACAGATCTAGATGACTCTCAATTTCTGTTTCTGTATGACGCTTTCTGTTTCCATAAGCTTCCTGTGCACGGGAATTATCTCTATCTCTATATCCTTGCTTGAATTGGCTTCTAATCCTCTGGACTGTGTCGTGACTCGTGGGGGGCTCACAGTCCTATGGGTAAAAGAGAAACTTGGATGAGTTCCACCACGGAATATGTGATCGAGCGGCGCTATATCGAGTCTAATTCTTTACCGCTTCGTCACCGAGGCCCTTTGGAACAGTTGGTATGACGTCTGCCAGATAACGTAACTGTTCGGGTTTCAATTCTCGGTAGTGGAATCGCACTGCTGATGAGTCCCAGGTATAGGACGAAACGGCCGTCTAGCGCTTTCTGCATTCTGATGAGGTTTCTTCTAGACTCGATGAATTACTTGTGTGTCTAATTAAATAAATGACAGACATTATGTCTGCTTATTTTTAATAAAATCCTTTCATACTCACGGATAACCTTCCGTGTATTGCAATTAAATGATGTGAGAAATGTGCTATAATTGTGAAAATCGTTTTTATTTTCCATTTACTTGCACCCTTGAACAACAACCAGTTTTTTTTTATTACGTACTCCGATGAAGATGATCTCGGTAGAAGATCGAAAGTACTTAGGAAATGGAAAATAAAAACGATTTTTATAGTTATAGGGCATTTCTCACATCAATTAATTGCAATACACGGAATGTTATTCGTGGGTATGAACGGATTATGTTTAAAAAAAGACATTTTTTTATTTATTCATCAAATTTCATTAACCGGCCTATTTCATACTTGACGCGCAATCTTCAGGCCAGGATATTGACCACTTTTACTCTTTAAAATAGCATATCTTAAAACTATATTTTTATCACACACACACACACATACACACACACATATATATATATATATATATATATATATATATAACATCCAGCAATGACCCCTAAAAATAAACAAAATTATTTGAGATTAGCAACCTGGCTACTTATACGGTAATGTTAAAATACACAAACCGGGATACCCATTACGACCTATTCTTTCTCAGATTCCAACATGCATATACCAACTATGAAAATTTCTCAATGATATTATTATCCCACATCTCCCTGCTAACTATAGCATTAAATCTACGCATGAATTCTTCCGAATACTTAAAAGCACAAAAGTCAAAACAAACCATGGCATTCTTGCGTCACTTGATGTAGAGAATTTATTTACTAATGTTCCCGTCTCTGAAACTATTGATATTATCATTAATTCGGTGTTTAAAAATAATTTAATTCCACCTCCATCAATCCAACCCAATATTTTAAGAAAACTAATGCTCGCTTGCATCACTAGAGTTTCTCTTAATACCCAGAAAAGTACTGTTTATATGGCCTATGTTGAAAACAAGGTTTTTAATAAACTTATTAAACCTAAAATATATGTTCGTTATGTAGACGATATATTTATTTTAGCGGAAAACAAGAAAGAAATAGAAAATCTGATAAAACATACATACAACAAACTATTTCTTATTTAACAGTTAAAATATTTAATCCTTGAAAATGGCTAAATGTATAGCCGAAAGCACTCGGATAAAAAGAACATTTGGACAGTTTTTATATAATTTATCATCCGAAAAAAAAATTATTAGATTGCATGTGTGACGGACGTAGATAGCCCAAACATGCATACACGCATATATTAAGGTTAATTTCCGCCTGACAACAGAAGAGGTCACGTGGAAGTCTTGAGATATTTTGGGAAACAAGTCAAGAGGTTGACTGACCCAATTACCCGTAGCGACAGATGTCTAGACAGAAGCCAGACAGGGGACTGATGTAAGCTGGAATTCGCGCGAAAACGTAGGACACGTGAGAGTTAGAAAAATTACTTGGGAGTTAGTTGCTGTCTTGTCTTTGAAGGAGCAAGACTCCAAATCGAAGCGATGATAACTTATGAACGGAAAGATGAGACTCATTAGATAATGATGGAACTTGTCCGATTCATCGCAGGCAACTCCGGACAAGAAATATAAGAACATGTATTTCTGTTCGATAACCACAAATTGAAGACGATAACCTGTGTTATTTATCACAGAAGATGCAAAGGAATTTGTACGCTGAGAATACAAAGTGCGTTTGAAGAAAAGAGAAAATCAGCGAGGAAGAAAGTATATATCTCTGTTATAAGCTGAATTGTGTAAAGAAAAAAGAAAGGAGAAAACCAGAGAGAAGAAGAAAGTGTATATACCTGTTGCAGTTGAATCGTGTTTGAAACTGAACTGTATACAGAAGAAGAAAGAAGGAAAGAAAAAAAGGGAAAACCCGAAGAGAGGAAGAAAGTGTATATCTCTGTTACAGCCGGACAGTGTGTGAAATCGTGTTTGTGTCAAAGAAGAAAAACAAAGGGAAAAGAAATGAGGAAACGTGAAAGAGAAAAGAAAGGACAATGATAAAAAAGAGAACTGATTATAAAGATAAGTAATTATATATTTTGGACCCGTGTCATTTACGCTGACGTGCCTTAACCGACTCGGCCACAAAGGAGCGCTCCGTAGGCAAGGTCGAATTTACTGCTTATAAACTTCAATCTTCCATGAATCTCGTACATTCATAACTGCTCTGGCGTATCAAATGTAAACAAATGACGTCATATATTAAGAAATAGACAAAGTCTGACAATTTATTTATTAAAGACATTTTTATGTTTAACGTTCTTTATTATAGATACAAGTATTTAAGTAAATGCTCTCTTTATAATAAACAGTATTAAATAACATTTACCGACCTGAATGTCCGAGAAATTTTCATAGAAAATATTCCGTATAGGATGCAGGTTCGAATCCTGTCAAAGGACGAATATTTTCTATGAAAATTTCTCGGACATTCAGGCCGGTAAATGTTATTTAATACTGTTTATTATAAACAGAGCATTTACTTAAATACTTGTATCTATAAAAAGAAAGTTAAACATAAAAATGTCTTTAATATATATATATATATATATATATCCTTGAAAATAGCTAAATGTATAGCCGAAAGCGCTCGGATAAAAAGAATATTCGTACAGTTTTTTATATAATTTAAAAAGAAAAATTTACTTTTAATTTGAAAAGAAAGAAATTATTAGATCGCATGAGAAATTGTATAAAAAATAAATAAAAGCACCTTGTCTGTCGTATTCAATGAAATGTGCACAAAAGAAGGATTGCTGCCTAAATACACAAATATATATATATATATATATATATATATAGCGTAAGTCAAAAGGCAGTTTTTACGTGGTATAATGGTTAAACAACTTGTCTTGCAGGAAGCATTACGTGTAAGTTCGATCCACACTGGGCGCTACCTACTTCCGGTATTGTGTCACATCTAAGCTATGCTTAGTAAATCACGAGATCGTGAGTGGAAAGTAGCGTTAAGATTGGGGAAACTGAGGATATTAATGTTTGTCTTCATTTCTTTAGTTTTTGCTACATTTTTCCATTTTTTTTTTTAAGTACTCAATACAGAGTAGAGCGAATAATATTTACTTAAAAATTATAACCAAAGCATGTTATAACATCACTACAAAAATAACCATTTTGTTTCAACACTTCTGGTGTCTTGTCAAGTGATTGAGAATATCACCCCTCCCCGCAGTTGTGGTAGGGGTTGATTTTGGACTCTTTAAAAAAAAATTATTTTACAATCAACACCATCACATGACAAACATTGAAGAAAGAAAGAAAGAAAGAATGAAAGAAAGAAAGAAAGAAAGAAAGAAGGGAAGATAAAAATGTTTGTTTATATTTCTGAGATGAGGTATTATGTACACTATTTATATTATTCGGACTATTGTCCTCATCTTTGTTGCCATATTTCTCCGATCCTTCAGTATCTGTCTATATTTCTGAGATGAGGTATTATGTACACTATTTACATTATTCCGACTATTGTCCTCATCTTTGTTGCCATATTTATCCGATCCTTCAGTATCTGTCTATATTTCTGAGATGAGGTATTATGTACACTATTTACATTATTCCGACTATTGTCCTCATCTCTGTTGCCATATTTCTCCGATCCTTCAGTATCTGTCTATAATTCAGAGATGAGGTATTATGTACACTATTTACATTATTCCGACTATTGTCCTCATCTTTGTTGCCATATTTATCCGATCCTTCAGTATCTGTCTATATTTCTGAGATGAGGTATTATGTACACTATTTACATTATTCCGACTATTGTCCTCATCTTTGTTGCCATATTTATCCGATCCTTCAGTATCTGTCTATATTTCTGAGATGAGGTATTATGTACACTATTTACATTATTTGGACTATTGTCCTCATCTTTGTTGCCATATTTATTCGATCCTTCAGTATCTGTCTATATTTCTGAGATGAGGTATTATGTACACTATTTACATTATTCAGACTATTGTCCTCATCTTTGTCGCCATATTACAACGTTTCGGCCGTTGTACGTTCCAGGCTTGTTCAGGTGGAACTGAATCCTTTTCTTTTTTTGCTCACTGGAGTAGACTATTCTATTTCCACGTGCCATGTCAGTTGTCAGTTATCTCCTGTTAATTTCCCTCTGGAAGTTCTCCACTGCCTTAACCGTGTATTGAAATCACATTCCTTGTTTCCTATCATTGGATCTAACTAACTGTCCTCAAGGCTGTGGATGACTTGGAGAGGGGAATTAACAGGAGATAACTGATAACTGACATCCATTAAACATGGCACATGGAACTAGAACAGTCTACCCCAGTAAGCGAAATAAAAGGTTCAGTTCGACATTCTAACGACCTGAGGAAGGCCGGAACTTACAACGGCCGAAACCTTGTAATAAATATGACGACAAAGATGAGGACAATAGTCCGAATAATGTAAATAATGAAGATAGAAGTGTTTAAAATTTTCTGATAATACCTCATAAATAATGGACTATTTCGTTTTGATCGTGTGGAAAAACAGAAAAGACATATCAGAAACGCTACTTGGTTTCAATAAGAAAAAGAAAGGAGAAAAGAAACTAGGGAAGATAGAAGTGTTTAACGTCTCCTGTTAATCCGGCATAAATGATAATGAACTGTTCTGGCAACGTATGTGTGTGTGTGTGTGTGTGTGTGTGTGTGTGTGTGTGTGTGTGTGTGTGTGTTAATTTAATCGCAGAAGTTCACTTTAGGTAAGAAAAGCCACCAAATGAGTTTTAAAAGATAACATTGGCGGTTTTGGTGTAGCTATTCGGACAAGAAAAAGAGTTCAAAGCGACTTGCATCTGTGAGCCGTGAGACCAATTCCATATTTTTTTGATGCAAGCGAATAAGTGTGTTTTCTCTCCTGTTTCAATTGAACATCGCATTTTGGGAGTCTGTAATCAAGTTTATATGGCAGGGAGTATAAAATCTCTCTCCATCTCTCTCTTTATCTATCTATTTATCTATCTATCTATCTATCTATCTATCTATCTATCTATCTATCTATCTAACGAGGTCTATTTCGAATCTATCTATCTATCATTGTTTTGAAACTATCTATCTATCTATTACATTATGTTTTGAAACTATCTATCTAGTTTATTATGTTTCGAATCTATATATCTATCTATCTATCTCCATTTGCTTCTTATCTATCTATCTATCTATCTATCTATCTCTCTCTCTCTCTCTATATATATATATATATATATATTAGTCTGTTTCGAATCTATCTATCTATCTATCTATCTATCTATCTATCTATCTATCTATTCTCTCTCTCTCCTCACTTTCTATATATATATATATATATATATATATATATATATATATTAGTCTGTTTCGAATGTATCTGTCTATCTAGGTCTATTTCGTATCTATCTATCTCTCTCAGCTCTCTCTCTCTCTCTCTCTCTATATATATATATATATATATATATATATATATATATAAAGTAGGATGTGTGTGTGTGTTTTGTGTAACGAATGCACGGCCACCAATTTTCGACGGATTTGCACCAAAATTTACATGCACATGCTTCAAGTTAGCGGGGAAGGCCAAGACCGACTTTGCATTTCCCAACTCCCATCGATAGTGGAAATAATCGATTTTTTCTTGCTTCTCCGGCAGTTTTCATGTAGTTTGCGGCTATTTTGTACTGGCCAGAGTGAGAGCCTATAGCTGGCTGCCATGAATAGACAGGAAGATTCTATTGGCCAGCGTGAGAGCCAACAGCTGACTGATGCAAATGTTAACTAGCATACTAGTATGCAAAAAAAATCGATAGCTGCATTCGTCACAAGTGGGAAAACTTTAAATCTGCATGGCACTTTACTCCAATTGGCTCGTTCGCTTGCTTAAACTCAACGTTGATTCTGATTCTGCAGAACTGGGTTGGGTGTGAAAAAGTATTTGTTGTTAACATTCTTTTTTCATTCGGTTTTTCCAGTTACGAGTCCTTTTTTAAAGCTGATCGTTTTGTGTTCATTTTGTTTAGTTCTTTTTCCGTAACAGATTTAATGTTTAGTATAAAACTTAGAAAAAATTCGCAGTGTGAGATAGGCAAGAAGTAAGCCATGTAGTAACAACAGCACGGCAAAGGGAACTCCTTTAAAGGCAAGGAAGGGCAAAAATATTTTAAGTCAATTGATAGCGATTGCTGTATGAGTCGTACGATTTTTGAATAAAGCACGGGCAACGCTGAGCCATATGCTGTATATATATATATATATATATATATATATATATATATATATATATATATATATTGCCAAATCTGTATTGACGATTTCTCAAGTAGAAATAAATCGGGAGAAAGGCTTCATGCCAAACAATGTGGGCTCTCTAAGTTGTTTCCTGCATCAAAAGATATTTTCCACTTTATAACTTTTCTCGTCTCTGCGAATTTTATGAAGGCGGCAATTTTATGCAAATAAGCCAAGTTAGCAACATTCACTCATAAAGACGTGGACATCTGTTCATAAACAGAAAATTCAAATTGCAGTAGTGTAACCAAAGCATAAGTTTTCCCTTCGACTTTGATAAAGATCATTTGCTGAAAGAGAGAGAGTGGGTGGGGGGAGAAGAGGAATAGAAAAGAAGCTGAATTGATAGTACCTTCGCTTCTGGATATCCTGGAACTAAGTCAATGATCATGCGGTCGAAACTTATGGTAATCGGAAGTTAGTTGTGTGTGTTGCGTTTAGAAACCTTCCGTGGTTAGAATTTTTACCGACATGTTTCATATTACCAATTCTATGAGCCTGTTTCGAATCTATCTATCTATCTTTCTATCTATCTATCTATCCCAGTATATTCATATCTATCTATCTATCTATCTTTCATTATGTTCCAAAAGTATCTATCTACCTAATTATGTTTCGAAACTATCTATTTCATTATGTTTCGAATCTATCAATCTATCTATCTATCTATCTATCTATCTATCTATCTATCTATTTCATTATGTTTCAAATCCATCTATCTATCTATCTCTCTCTCTCTCTATATATATATATATATATATATATATATATATATATATCGAACTATTTCATTATGTTTCGAATCTATCTCTATCTATCTATCTATCTATCTATCTATCTATCTATATATATATATATATATATATATATATATCGAACTATTTCATTATGTTTCGAATCTATCCTTCTATCTATCTCTATTTCATTATGTTTGAAACTATCTATCACATTATGTCTCGAATGTATCTATCTATTTCATTATGTTTCGAATCTATCTATCTATCTATCTATCTATCTATCTATCTATGTCTGGTACACAGCTTAGAAAACTGAAAAAGCGCTTCGGGAAAATTGGAATTGAGGCCAAGATTGTAGAGCTCCAGAAATCCAGCATCATTTACTCTACGAGGATTCTCCAAAAAGTGCTTGAATTGTGCGGAATCTTTTTGGCACCATGTCTCAAGAACGGAATATCCATTGATGATGTCATTGTGTGACATCGACGTAATAATAAATGATTTTTGTCCCTAAAGATTTTATATCTTTAGGATATTACTTTACCCAAAGTTTACGATAATGAACGAGTAAGGGATTATAGTGAACATAAATCTATAATAATCTATAATAATAGTATTATTGTAATTGTATCTGTTCCCCTCTTTGTTATTTCGTCCGACTGTCATAAATAATACACCATACCGTTTTGATCGCGTGGAAAGCAGGGAAAAACACCATTTAGTTTCAGTATCTGTCTATATTTATGAGATGAAGTATTATGTACACTATTTACATTATTCGGACTATTGTCCTCATCTTTGTTGCCCTATTTATCCGATCCTTAAGTATCTGTCTATATTTCTGTGATGAGGTATTATGTACACTATTTACATTATTCCGACTATTGTCCTCATCTTTGTTGCCATATTTATCCACTCCTTCAGTATCTGTCTATATTTCTCAGATGAGGTATTATGGACACTATTTACATTATTCGGACTATTGTCCTCATCTTTGTTGTCATATTTATCCGATCCATCAGTATCTGTCTATATTTCTGAGATGAGGTATTATGTACACTATTGACATTATTCGGACTATTGTCCTCATCTTTGTTGCCATATTTATCCGATCCTTCAGTATCTGTCTATATTTCTGTGATGAGGTATTATGTACACTATTTACATTATTCCGACTATTGTCCTCATCTTTGTTGCCATATTTATCCGATCCTTCAGTATCTGTCTATATTTCTTAGATGAGGTATTATGTACACTATTTACATTATTCGGACTATTGTCCTCATCTTTGTCGCCGTATGTTTGTCGCCATCTGGAGTGCCAGCGAAAAGAGATAATAACAACGTAAATTGCAATATGAGCTCTGGTAAAAACGTGATATGATAACAGCAAAAATTGCAATATGAGCCCTGTTAAAATGGTTGCTGAAGACATTAAGTTTATAATACCTAGAAATACATAATTTGATGTCCTCCAGGACGCATGGCACAGTGGATAAAGTCATTTGTTAGATCCCGTGACAGGAACCAAAGAGTGTGAGTTAAGGTTAATACCAGGTTAAGGCAGAGATAACATTAAATATTTCAGTTCGACCTAACGTTGTAATAAATATGGCGAATAATGTAAATAGTGTATATAATGCCTCATATGGACAGATACGAAGACTGTAAATAGTGTACCATCTGCACAGCACACACATTAAAAAGTGTGTCATCTTAGTCTATTTATTTATTTTTGGTCTTATTAAAATGATCAGTGAAAAATGTCGAGAAGCCATTTCTGATCATAGATCTCTTGTTGGGACCCGGAAGGAAATGTGTATACAACAGAAATCAAAGGAAATAATAATAATAATAATAATAATAATAATAATAATAATAATAATGATGACTGGTATGAACCCCCCCCCCCCAGAGCGGGTTACGGAGATAGGACCTGTTACAATTCTATGGGACTACAAAATACACACTGACAGAACAATCAAAGCCAACCACCCAGACATTGTTATTAAAGACCACAAACAAAAACGGTGCCTCCTTATTGATATGGCAGTCCCTGCTAACTGCAATGTATCTTTGAAGATATTCAAAAAGCTGTCAAAATACAAGGACCTTGAAATCGAAATCTCAAAAATGTGACACACGGGAACATCAACAATTCCCGTTGTAGTTGGAGCCCTAGGAATGGTTGGAAAAGATTCCAGTAGGCTAATTGAAGGGATTCCTGGAAGCCCATGCCTTAAAGAAATACAAACATTTGTTTTCACGAGTACAGCCCACACCTTACGAAAAGCTTTGTCCATGTAATTTTTTTTTCCAGTGGAAAATGTCATGGTGCTATTTCAAACCTGAGGTCCCTAAGCGGGACCCAGAAAGAAATGTGTATACATCAGAAATCAAAGGAAATAATAATAATAATAATAATAATAATAATGACAATAATAACAATAATAATAATGATAATAATTATTGAGACATTGTCCAGATTGTCCACATACAATGGACCTGAAGATCGAGATTAACAGGATGTGGAGGTATGAAGATTGAGACTGTACCAGTAGGAATCGGAGCTCCGGGCCTCGTGAGAAAAAGGAATGGACAATTTTGCTAACAGTGTCCCAGATACCATTAGCGTAAAAGTTGCCCAGAAGATCGTTCTACTAGGAACATCTCATGTACTAAGAAAAGTGCTATTAATTAAATGATAATTCTCCTATAGAGCGTAAGGACCATAGTTTAGAGCTGGCTCTACACGATACAAAACAGGAAACATAACATAAACAAATAATAATCATAATGGACAATTTTACTAACAGTGTCCAGGTAACATCAACATCCAAGTTGCCAAGATTCCATATAAGAAGAAAAGTGCTATCAATTAAATAAGAATTCTATAGCGCCTAAGGACCATAGTTTGGACCATAGTTTGGACCATAGTTTCGACCCGGCCCTACAGGATATAAAGCTGGAAACATACCATACACAAATAATAATAATAATAATAATAATAATGGACAATTTTATTAACAATCTTCCAGGTAACGTCAATATCTAAGTTGCCCAGAAAATCGCCATCCTAGAAAAGTGCTATCAGTTAAATGACAATTCTCCTATAGGGCCTAAGGACCATAGTTTAGACCCGGCTCTACAGGATACAAAGCAGGAAATATAACAGACACAAATGAAAATTATAATGAGGATGATAATAATAATGATGATTACGATATTAATAATAATAATAATAATAATAATAATAATAATAATTTTCGCCCAACATGCTTGTTTCCACTCAAAGAACAGGCCCCCCCGCCACCATCACAAGCGAGTGAACCTGTGTACCCCCCTTACTCCAAGCCAGTGCCAGACTTCTGAAATACCAAATAAGACTCTAGGTATTTAACGCCAGGCGGATGTTTTTGATTCTTGAAGATTTTACCTATTCATTTCTCGTTTTTATTTATTTTTCTTTTTGACTGGGGCGGGGGGGGGACGTTTCTTTTTGGTCTTAATATTCTGTTAAATTTTCCTTCATTTTTTTTTTCTTTTTTGGGGTATGTTTTATTTATTTTTATTTATTCCCCGTTTTTCAGATCCGCCTCTCTATTTTTCGCACTCGTCTGCTACTTATTTTATTCAACCACTCAGTACCTCCCCGCCCCCCTAAATACATCCGGGACTTTTGTTCGTCATCATTTATTTCTTTTCGTATTATTATTATTATTATTATTATTATTATTATTATTATTATTATTATTATTATTGTATTGGATGTTTAATCTTTTTTCTTGACAGAATTTTGGCATTTGCCTTCGGAATTCTTTCTTTCTTTGTCATTTGATCTCAAACCATATTTCTTTCTTTCTTTCTTTCTTTCTTTTCATTTAATCTTCAGCTATAATTATTTTTCGTTCTTTTTCTCTTTCTTTTTTCTTTACCATTTTGTCTCAGCCCATCTTTCTTCCTTTCTGTCTGTCTTTCTGTCTGTCTTTCTTTCTTTCTTTCTTTCTTTCTTTCTTTTCATTTAATCTTCAGCTATAATTATTTTTCGTTCTTTTTCTCTTTCTTTTTTCTTTACCATTTTGTCTCAGCCCATCTTTCTTCCTTTCTGTCTGTCTTTCTGTCTGTCTTTCTTTCTTTCTTTCTTTCTTTCTTTTCATTTAATCTTCAGCTATAATTATTTTTCGTTCTTTTTCTCTTTCTTTTTTCTTTTACCATTTTGTCTCAGCCCATCTTTTCTTCCTTTTCTGTCTGTCTTTCTGTCTGTCTTTCTTTCTTTCTTTCTTTCTTTCTTTTCATTTAATCTTCAGCTATAATTATTTTTCGTTCTTTTTCTCTTTCTTTTTTCTTTACCATTTTGTCTCAGCCCATCTTTCTTCCTTTCTGTCTGTCTTTCTTTCTTTCTTTCTTTCTTTCTTTCTTTCTTTCTTCCCTTTCGTTAAATCTAACGGAATTTAACATTTTGTCTTCGTCCATAATTCTTTCTTTCTTTTTTTTTTCTCATTTAACCATCGATCATATTTCTTCCTTTGTTCCTTTACAGTTTGAGTTTTACACGATAATAATTTCTTTCTCTTTCTCTTCCCTTTCTTTCTTTCTTTCTTTCTTTCTTTCTTTCTTTCTTTCTTTCTTTCCCTTCGTTAAATCTTGTAGCCTAAGGTGACGTTTCTTTCTTTATCTTTATTTATTTATCATGTCTATATTTCTTTCTTTCTTTTTATTTATTCTTCAGCTTTCTTTCTTTCTTTCTTTCTTTCTTTTTCTCTTTCTTTTTTATTTGCCATTTGGTCTCAGTCCATCTTTCTTTCTTCCCTTTCGCTGAATCTTCTAACGGAATTTGACGTTGCCTTTTCATTTTGTCTTCGTCCATAATTCTTTCTTTCTTTCTTTCTCATTTTACCATCGATCATATTTCTTTCTTTTTTCTTTACAATTTGATAGTTTTACACTATAACAATTTCTTTCTCTTTCTCTTCCCTTCTTTTTTCTTTACCATTTGATCTCATCCCTTCTTTCTCTCTTTCTTTCTTTCTTTCTTTCTTTCCATTTAATCTTCAACTATAATTCTTTCTTTCTTTCTTTCTTTATCTCTTTCTTTGCCATTTGGTCTCAGTCCATCTTTCTTTCTTTCTTCCCTTTCGTTGAATCTTCTAACGGAATTTGACGTTGCCTTTTCCTTTTGTCTTCGTCCATAATTCATCCATCTCTTTCTTTCTTTCTTTCTTTCTTTCTTTCTTTCTTTCCTTCTTTCTTTCTTTCTTTCTTTCATTCTTTCTTTCATGCTGTAACGAAATTTGACCTTTCACTTCGTGATCTGTTAAAAGGTTCTAAATGTTTTCAAGAAGTGTAAGCACATCACGTGACCTTTTTACTTCCTTCTTTCTTTCTTTCGTTCTCCGCCCAACCCCTCCCCGCTTTTCTGGCACTAAGACGTTTGTCATTTCTTTTATCAACATTGCGTTTTTTTTTCTTTTTTAGGAGGTGGAGTTTTTAGTATGAGGATGTCATAAACAGCTTAACACGTAAATTAAATCGTGCCAGACGGAACTGGTCTTATCTCACGGGCTCGAAATTAGTGGCTAGGGCAGTAAACCGTTGGTTGTCGATTCTTTTTATCTGAGGTTCCATTCCATTTCGATTATTTTTTTTTTCTTTTAATGCTAAACATTTTGACACTCATTTGTGAAGGAAAAAGGAATGTCGGTGGGTAGCTGAGAAGAGTTTGTTAATAAAAATTTTAATTTCGTTTAGTTTCGTTATTTGCGATGAAAAACAGCATAGCATGATGAAAGAGGCCCCAAACTTAATAAAAACAAAAATTTATCATTTTATTGGTATGTTTTTTTTTTTTAACTTTCCAACCTGAGAGGATGTGGTATTATGGTGTATGGAGGATTGATTGACGATGGATGAGTTTTTATGGTGAATGAGGAAATTGTAACGAGTGAATGGGTCGTGAATGCGATTAGTTAGGTATAAGATAGTGAAGACCAGCCTCAGTCCATCCCGGCTTTTTCGGCCTTGTGCCATAATTGTATTTTTATATACAATAAATATCATTTACAACAAATCTGAACTTAATAAAAACAAAGTTTTATCGTCAAAATGTTTATGGAAAGAACAAAGTATTTTGAATTATTTTTTAAAAACTTTTACTATTTCCTAACGGGTTCAAAATTTTGGTTAAAAATCTTGTTTTATTTTTTTACGTCACGTTTGACGTCATCTTTACAATTAGTCTTGCGCTTTTTTCCGGTGAAAAAACAAAAAACAAACAAAACAAAAAAAAAGCACTGATTTTGAAATTCTTGCAAAAATCATATAATTGTTGGATTTTCATGAAACATTCAGGACTTATTTATAAATGAATGGAATTATTTTTGAAAGTTTAGAAAATCTTTGTAAATCTTTTAATTTCTATTTCACTATTTATTTATTTATATTTACTACAACGTTTTGGCCGTTGTACAATCCGGCCTTCTTCAGGTGATTGGAATGTCGAACTGAACCCTTTATTTCGCTCACTGTTCTAGTTCTACGTGCCATGTTTAATCTTGGTAAATCTTTTCATTTCTATTTCACTAAATATTTTTGTTTTCTGTATTTATTTTTGTGAGAGTCATACTTCAATTGAGTAATTAAAAAAATGTTTTTATATAGAAACAACGTAAAAAAAAGAAAGTTTTTTTTGATAGTAGTTATTTTACTTATTTTCGAGGTTATTCGTTTTATAGTATTTTAAAATTTATTAGTTTTTTTTAGAAGGCATCTTCAAACTATATTTCTGAGATGAGGTATTATGTACACTATTTACATTATTTGGTCTATTGTCCTCATCTTTGTCGCTATATTTACCGATACTTCAGTATTTGTCTATATTTCTGAGATGAGATATTATGTACACTATTTACATTATTCGGACTATTGTCCTCATCTTTGTTGCCATATTTCTCCGATCCTTCAGTATCTGTCTATATTTCTGAGATGAGGTATTATGTACACTATTTACATTATTCGGACTATTGTCCTCATCTTTGTTGCCATATTGATCCGATCCTTCAGTATCTGTCTATATTTCTGAGATGAGGTATTATGTACACTATTTACATTATTCGGACTATTGTCCTCATCTTTGTTGCCATATTTCTCCGATCCTTCAGTATCTGTCTATATTTCTGAGATGAGGTATTATGTACACTATTTACATTATTCGGACTATTGTCCTCATCTTTGTTGCCATATTGATCCGATCCTTCAGTATCTGTCTATATTTCTGAGATGAGGTATTATGTACACTATTTACATTATTCGGACTATTGTCCTCATCTTTGTTGCCATATTTCTCCGATCCTTCAGTATCTGTCTATATTTCTGAGATGAGGTATTATGTACACTATTTACATTATTCGGACTATTGTCCTCATCTTTGTTGCCATATTGATCCGATCCTTCAGTATCTGTCTATTTTCTGAGATGAGGTATTATGTTTTCTTACATTATTTACATTATTTGTCTTTTGTCCTCATCTTTGTCGCTATATTTTACCGATACTTCTTCATATTTGTCTATATTTCTGAGATGAGATATCTATGTACACTATTTACATTATTCGGACTATTGTCCTCATCTTTGTTGCCATATTTCTCCGATCCTTCAGTATCTGTCTATATTTCTGAGATGAGGTATTATGTACACTATTTACATTATTCGGACTATTGTCCTCATCTTTGTTGCCATATTGATCCGATCCTTCAGTATCTGTCTATATTTCTGAGATGAGGTATTATGTACACTATTTACATTATTCGGACTATTGTCCTCATCTTTGTTGCCATATTTCTCCGATCCTTCAGTATCTGTCTATATTTCTGAGATGAGGTATTATGTACACTATTTACATTATTCGGACTATTGTCCTCATCTTTGTTGCCATATTGATCCGATCCTTCAGTATCTGTCTATATTTCTGAGATGAGGTATTATGTACACTATTTACATTATTCGGACTATTGTCCTCATCTTTGTTGCCATATTTCTCCGATCCTTCAGTATCTGTCTATATTTCTGAGATGAGGTATTATGTACACTATTTACATTATTCGGACTATTGTCCTCATCTTTGTTGCCATATTTCTCCGATCCTTCAGTATCTGTCTATATTTCTGAGATGAGGTATTATGTGCACTATTTACATTATTCGGACTATTGTCCTCATCTTTGTTGCCATATTTTCTCCGATCCTTCAGTATCTGTCTATATTTCTGAGATGAGGTATTATGTACACTATTTACATTATTCGGACTATTGTCCTCATCTTTGTTGCCATATTGATCCGGATCCTTCAGTATCTGTCTATATTTCTGAGATGAGGTTTATGTACACTATTTATTATTTATTGTCCTCCTCATCTTTGTTGCCATATTTCTCGTCTATATTTCTGAGATGAGGTATTATGTACACTATTTACATTATTCGGACTATTGTCCTCATCTTTGTTGCCATATTTCTCCGATCCTTCAGTATCTGTCTATATTTCTGAGATGAGGTATTATGTACACTATTTACATTATTCGGACTATTGTCCTCATCTTTGTTGCCATATTTCTCCGATCCTTCAGTATCTGTCTATATTTCTGAGATGAGGTATTATGTACACTATTTACATTATTCGGACTATTGTCCTCATCTTTGTTGCCATATTTCTCCGATCCTTCAGTATCTGTCTATATTTCTGAGATGAGGTATTATGTACACTATTTATTATTCGGACTATTGTCCTCATCTTTGTTGCCATATTTTCTCCGATCCTTCAGTATCTGTCTATATTTCTGAGATGAGGTTATTATGTACACTATTTACATTATTCGGACTATTGTCCTCATCTTTGTTGCCATATTTCTCCGATCCTTCAGTATCTGTCTATATTTCTGAGATGAGGTATTATGTACACTATTTACATTATTCGGACTATTGTCCTCATCTTTGTTGCCATATTTCTCCGATCCTTCAGTATCTGTCTATATTTCTGAGATGAGGTATTATGTACACTATTTACATTATTCGGACTATTGTCCTCATCTTTGTTGCCATATTTCTCCGATCCTTCAGTATCTGTCTATATTTCTGAGATGAGGTATTATGTACACTATTTACATTATTCGGACTATAGTCCTCATCTTTGTTGCCATATTTATCCGATCCTTCAGTATCTGTCTATATTTCTGAGATGAGGTATTATGTACACGATTTACATTATTCGGACTATTGTCCTCATCTTTGTTGCCATATTTCTCCGATCCTTCAGTATCTGTCTATATTTCTGAGATGAGGTATTATGTACACTATTTTTACATTATTCGACTATTGTCCTCATCTTTGTTGCCATATTTCTCCGATCCTTCAGTATCTGTCTATATTTCTGAGATGAGGTATTATGTACACTATTTACATTATTCGGACTATTGTCCTCATCTTTGTTGCCATATTTCTCCGATCCTTCAGTATCTGTCTATATTTCTGAGATGAGGTATTATGTACACTATTTACATTATTCGGACTATTGTCCTCATCTTTGTTGCCATATTTCTCCGATCCTTCAGTATCTGTCTATATTTCTGAGATGAGGTATTATGTACACTATTTACATTATTCGGACTATTGTCCTCATCTTTGTTGCCATATTTCTCCGATCCTTCAGTATCTGTCTATATTTCTGAGATGAGGTTATTATGTACACTATTTACATTATTCGGACTATTGTCCTCATCTTTGTTGCCATATATTTCTCCATCCTTTACAGTATCTGTCTATATTTCTGAGATGAGATGAGGTATTATGTACCTATACACTATTTACATTATTCGGACTTCATTGTCCTCATCTTTGTTGCCATATTTCTCCGATCCTTCAGTATCTGTCTATATTTCTGAGATGAGGTATTATGTACACTATTTACATTATTCGGACTATTGTCCTCATCTTTGTTGCCATTTTCTCCGATCCTTCAGTATCTGTCTATATTTCTGAGATGAGGTATTATGTACCTATTTACATTATTCGGACTATTGTCCTCATCTTTATTTCTCCGATCCTTCAGTATTCTATTTCTGATCCTTTTACATTATTCTGTCTTTGTTGCCATTTTCTGAGATGAGATGAGATTATGTACACTATTTACATTATTCGGACTATTGTCCTCATCTTTGTTGCCATATTTTCTCCGATCCTTCAGTATCTGTCTATATTTCTGAGATGAGGTAATATGTACACTTTTACATTATTCGGACTATTGTCCTCATCTTTGTTGCCATTTTCTCCGATCCTTCATATCTGTCTATATTTCTGGATGAGGTATTATGTAATGCTATTATTCGGACTCCTCATCTTTGTTGCCATATTTATCCGATCCTTCAGTATCTGTCTATATTTCTGAGATGAGGTATTATGTACACTAATTTTCTTTGTTGCCACATTATTCGACTATTGTCCTCATCTTTGTTGCCATATTTCTCCGATCCTTCAGTATCTGTCTATATTTCTGAGATGAGGTATTATGTACACTATTTACATTATTCGGACTATTGTCCTCATCTATTTCTCGATCCTTCAGTATCTGTCTATATTTCTGAGATGAGGTTCTTATGTACACTATTTACATTATTCGACTATTGTCCTCATCTTTGTTGCCATATTTCTCCGATCCTTCAGTATCTGTCTATATTTCTGAGATGAGGTATTATGTACACTATTTACATTATTCGACTATTGTCCTCATCTTTGTTGCCATATTTATCCGATCCTTCAGTATCTGTCTATATTTCTGAGATGAGGGTATTATGTACACTATTTACATTATTCGGACTATTGTCCTCATCTTTGTTGCCATATTTATCCGATCCTTCAGTATCTGTCTATATTTCTGAGATGAGGTATTATGTACACTATTATTCGGACTATTGTCCTCATCTTTGTTGCCATATTTCTCCGATCCTTCAGTATCTGACTATATTTCTGAGATGAGGTTTATGTACACTATTTACATTATTCGGACTATTGTCCTCATCTTTGTTGCCATTCCGATCCTTCAGTATCTGTCTATATTTCTGAGATGAGGTATTATTACACTATTTACATTATTCGGACTATTGTCCTCATCTTTGTTGCCATTTTCTCCGATCCTTCAGTATCTGTCTATATTTCTGAGATGAGGTATTATGTACACTATTTACATTATTCGGACTATTGTCCTCATCTTTTGTTGCCATATTTCTCCGATCCTTCAGTATCTGTCTATATTTCTGAGATGAGGTATTATGTACACTATTTACATTATTCGGACTATTGTCCTCATCTTTGTTGCCATATTTCTCCGATCCTTCAGTATCTGTCTATATTTCTGAGATGAGGTATTATGTACACTATTTACATTATTCGGACTATAGTCCTCATCTTTGTTGCCATATTTATCCGATCCTTCAGTATCTGTCTATATTTCTGAGATGAGTTTATGTACACTATTTACATTATTCGACTATTGTCCTCATCTTTGTTGCCATATTTATCGATCCTTCAGTTTCTGTCTATATTTCTGAGATGAGGTATTATACACACTATTTACATTATTCGGACTATTGTCCTCATCTTTGTTGCCATATTTATCCGATCCTTCAGTATCTGTCTATATTTCTGAGATGAGGTATTATGTTTACATTATTCGGACTATTGTCCTCATATTTATCATTATTCTGGACTATTTATTCCCTCATCTTTGTCGCCATTTTATCCGATCCTTCAGTATCTGTCTATATTTCTGAGATGAGGTATTATGTACACTATTTACATTATTCGACTATTGTCCTCATCTTTGTTGCCATATTTCTCGATCCTTCAGTATCTGTCTATATTTTTCTGAGATGAGGTATTATGTACACTATTTACATTATTCGGACTATTGTCCTCATCTTTGTTGCCATATTTCTCCGATCCTTCAGTATCTGTCTATATTTCTGAGATGAATATTTGCTATGTACACTATTTACATTATTCGGACTATTGTCCTCATCTTTGTTGCCATATTTCTCCGATCCTTCAGTATCTGTCTATATTTCTGAGATGAGGTATTATGTACACTATTTACATTATTCGGACTATTGTCCTCATCTTTGTTGCCATATTTCTCCGATCCTTCAGTATCTGTCTATATTTCTGAGATGAGGTATTATGTACACTTTTACATTATTCGGACTATTGTCCTCATCTTTTGTTGCCATATTTCTCCGATCCTTCATATCTGTCTATATTTCTGAGATGAGATTACACTATTTACATTATTCGGACTATTGTCCTCATCTTTGTTGCCCTATTTCTCCGATCCTTCAGTATCTGTCTATATTTCTGAGATGAGGTATTATGTACACTATTTACATTATTCGGACTATTGTCCTCATCTTTGTTGCCATATTTCTCCGATCCTTCAGTATCTGCGTATATTTCTGAGATGAGGTTTTATGTACACTATTTACATTATTCGGACTGTTGTCCTCATATTTGTCGCCATATTTATTACAACGTTTCGGCCGTTGTACGCTCCGGCCTTCTTCAGGTGGTTGGAATGTCAAACTGAACCCTTTATTTCGCTCACTGTGGTAGACTGTTCTAGTTCCACGTGCCGTTTTTAATGGACGTCAGTTATCAGTTATCTCCTGTTAATTCCTCTCTCCTAAATTCTCCACCGCCTGAACCAGGTATTGAACTCACACTCTGTGGTTCCTGTCACTGAGTTACACATGGCACAGTGGATAAAGGCGTTAGTTCTATCCACCCTTTTCATCAGCAAAGCCTGGTGGAGGGAATCGGTTCGGGCGATAATGGCCTGGGCACGCACTAAGTATTAATGGTTTACAAGGTACCAGAATTACTCATTAATATTTCACACCAGTTTCTGACGATTAAGAATAGAAGCAATGGAAAGCTGAATGTAGATTATTCCTTACTCTGATATCTCAAGACATATTACAGACAAGAAAGGCAGAGGAAAACATCGAATGACCTACGTAACGACATTACATAAATGTCTGACAGATTCAAATCAGTAGATTCAACATTTATATACATTATTTACATTATTCGGACTATTGTCCTCATCTTTGTTGCAATATTTTATCCGATCTTTCAGTATGTGTCTATATTTCTGAGATGAGGTATTATTTACACTATTTACATTTACACTTACTCACATTAACTAGTTGCACAAAAGCTTGTCTAACCTAACCAAGGGGAGGACTCCACAAGAAACCACTCCGATGTGACGTAGGCTTGACCTAAAAGAGAAAATCAAGGCTAGCCCCATTCAAACGCACCAAGCTCGCCTCAGTCACCCACCTTTCGCTGAAGACTGTCGAATGCAAGCGTTTTCTATCAGTTCTAATCTTCATCTTGAGCTGATGCTCAAAGAATAGGATCAGATCCTGATGAGAAAGACGGATACTCCGCAAGACTTTCTCCTGTCGCGTCGTGCAAATCACCATTTGTGACGTGGTCAGCAGCGTCAGAAACACCATCCGTTTCACTCCGGAATGTGGCAACGACACATTGTCACACGCGTATGCGCGATCAATGAGCACGAGCGTTTCGGGAGCGAGACGAGCCGTCAGCTCGCCGAAATGGTCCTATAAGGGGCAAACCCGGGGACAATGGTAGAAGGCGTGCGAAGCCGTTTCTTCTAAACCAAGACCACACCGTTCACAGTCTGGCAATTCCGCCAAGCCCCATATGAAGGCCTTGTCATTGAGAGGCAGCCGATTCCGAGCCATTCGCCAGGTAAGCGAAAACTCAGGGTTGCTGGGATAATCCGCCGCTGGCGCCCAAGACCGGTAAGAGCGAAACTCCTCCTCCGACATGTCGAGCTCCTCACGCTGGAAATCCTTCGCGACCCCCTCCAATAGAGGACGATAGAAGACCTTCCTAGGCCGAGAAAGGTCACTGGACCGTGGAACAGCCAACAAGGCCGACCGACACTCGCGAAGGAAATCCGATTGATCCCGGGGTTTACGATGGCGCTCAACCCGCGAGATGGGGGGACTGATAGTAAGGAAAGGGAACGCGTCCCTAACAATCCCCGCCATAATCAAATCTCCCGTCAATGCGCGGCGTAGGAAAGCCAACCACGAGGTACGTTTGTGGCTCTCCAAGTGTGGCATTCCCAGTCCCCCATGACACGGACGTTGTGCACAGACCCGTCTGTCGACCCGATTCCCGCGTCCCCTCCATAAAATAGAGGATAGCGAGCACTCGAGCGGCTTCCTATGGTCGTCACAGAGAGGAAGTACGGACAATCGATAAAGGACAATCGGGAGAATGTATGTAGCACACACCTCCGCCCTGCCCTTCACGGACAATCTCCGTCGACGCCAAGTCTGACCGGCCGCGTCGACCTTTGCTCGTACTTCAGACCAATTTTTCTCCAGCTGAAGGTCGGGTCCAAACCACACTCCAAGAATGCGGACAGGACCGTCCGTCTAACCGAAGGGCCCCGGAAGATCGAACCCCTCCCAGGCACCCAACCGCAAGCTGTCGCGGTTAATCTTGGCCCCTGTCACCTTCTTGTACCGATCAAGCGCCTTCATTAACGCCTCAGTGTCGCTGCGGGACGACACGAAAGCAGATACGTCATCGGCGTACGCAGAAACCCTGGCTCGAGCCCCGCTATGAACAGCGATTCCGCGTAGGGCCGGACTGCATGCCCTGTCCCTCAGCCGGCGAAGGAGAAGCTACAACGCCAAAGCATCATGTAGGGGTGACAGTGGACAACCCTGACGGACCGACCTAGACAGCGCAAAAGCGCCCGACAGCTTCCCGTCGACCTGTACCACAGCACTGGGGGAGCGATACAGGAGGCTAATCCAGCGGCAGAAGTCGGGTGCGAATCCGGCGGCCTGCAGGACAGCAGCAAGGTAGATCCAAAATGATCAGCGCGGCCACATTGTTGTCTTTTACACCCTCTATGATCGTGCGGATCAGATGCAGGTTCCTCTGAATTGTTCGGTCCTTCACAGAACAAGTCTGCTCCGGACCCAACAGAGACTCGGCAACTGACAGCAAACGCTCCTGCAGGATCTTGGCCAAAAACTTTAACTCTTTAAGAGTTATGAGACTGTAATCGTCTAAGTGATTCCCAACACCCTTGCCTTTTTTCAACAGCGTGATCACACCCCTGGAGAACTGCCGGAACCAGTTGTTGAACACCACAGTCAAAATCGGGACAAAGATGTGCGACAGCCTCAAGTACAATTCATAGGGCAAACCATCCAGACTGGGCGACTTGCCTCTGCCGACCGTCTTCATTGCCGCGTATACCTCGCCTTCCGTGATCCCTCCTTCTCAGATAGCCGCTTCAGTCGACGAAAGCCGAGGATAGTCAGCCAAATAGCTGCGAAACTCATCCTCACGAAGACCAGGCTTCTTGGTAAACCGGCTCTCGAAATGCCACCGAAACGCCTCGGACATGTCGTCAGTGACCCGAAGAGTACGGCCCTCCGGGGTTTCGACTACACGAATGTAACGATCGCCACCTTGACGGACCTCTTTCTTGCGCATTCTGCGCCCATGTTCATAGCTTCGAAAGACATCTTGCTTAACCTATGTCTAATTACCTGGACCATGTAGCCCTCGCTATTTGAACGCTCCACGGCCTCCCTAGCTAAGGCTATATCTAGGGGATCCCCCCCAGCCACCGCCCGGGAAAGACTAATTCTCAGCTATATCTAGTGCGAGCCGTTTGTTGAAACCAGTGATGAAGGACCTAATTCTACTCTTAAGTCTATCCCACAACCTATTCCCGATAACCGCCCCCACTAGCTTCCGCTGCACTAAGCTATTTAGCTGCTCTTGGAAGTCCCGCCTGTCCAGTAAAGACAGATTGAACTTCCAGTAACCAGCCATTCTAGGCCTATGATCTAACGGCATGTTTGTGGTCCGTATAGCCTACACACTGGAACGTGGGACAATCTAACAGATCTATGTCGGCTCTTCTAACTAACATTCTGTCAAGGTAGCTAACCATCTTGACACAAGGCCAGCTAAGAGCCCACGTCCACATTTTTCCCCCCGGGTGATCGGCCCGGTATCTATCAACGAGACCTAAATCGTTGATCACATCGACCAAGCTTCGATCGCCCCTTCTCCCGCTAGCACCCCGCCCCCGATCTATCTTGGGGTCCAGGATGGCATTCCAGTCCCCCACTAGAACTAAGCGCTTGGAATCCACCAGAAAGGCTCCAACCGCCGAAAAACGAAACCCGCTCCTCCTGGTCGTTGGGCGCATAAACCGCAACGACCCGAAACGAACCACTTTTCACGGCAATATCGGCCACGATCAACCGTCCCTCGGCATCGGTATGCACAAGGTCCACCTTCGCATCTAGAGTCCGCTTCACCAGCAAAGACACTCCTCTGGCAGCTCGGTCCCCATATGCTGAATAGACGACAAAGTCACTAGACAGCACACACGCATCCGAACTGCAAACAAAGTGGGTCTCTTCGATCGCGGCGACATCCACGCCAAAGGACAGGAGATCCAGGAGCAGGTGCGCTGCCTTACCCCGATCCCTCAAGCCCTTCACATTCAAAGTAACTATCTTGATAGACATGGTTTAGGCCTGCAAAAAATAAAAGAGTAAAAGCCACAAAACCTACTCACATACCAGGCGAAAATTGCGTTGGTAAGGACCCCGACGGATTGTCCCAGGCTCCCTGTTCCCAATGTTTCACCATCCAAGACAATTCCGCCGATGTCCGTGGGGTAGATTAATTTCACTGCCCTATATAAGGACGGATGGAGTAACACGGGGACCCTCCCAGCACAAAAATTCCTTAGTTTTTTTTTTTTTAAATTAGAGTTCTCCAACTCGAAGACTCTAATGTTAGGGAACGCTTCTTTGTCCTCAAATAAGTGGCTCCACACTTTTAAATACCCCTCACTGTGTCTCACGCAGGTTATTACCCCTGGGGCTTGTGGAAAATTTCGGGGGTCTTCGGTACCTTTGCCGTCTACGGAGTCCATTTTATAAAGTACTCCTAATTGGGTTTTTCTTTGTTTCGTCAGTTTCCTTTGGTATTCCTCCCTGTTCACCTTACAAATGGATTCAGGGCCTGCGAACATCTTTTTTTTCTCCAATTTCTCTGACTGCCTTGAATCGATTTAGACCCCTCTATTTATTTAGTTCTGGACACAGGAATCGGCTCAAAACGGTTAGGCGCGAAAAGACATTGTCGTGTGAATTTGCTACAGTTTTAGAGGTGTGAGCCAATGAAAAGTCTTGTTCACTGGAACTAGGGTGTTGATTGGTTAATAAGTAATTTTGTGGTAGAGTGTATTATTCCGGAGTGGTGAAAAAGTATGTATGGACTATTCCATCAATACGAACAGATTTTTGTGGATATTAAATTTTTTAATCCCTTTTAGGACCTTCAAAATTTTGGTTAAAATTGTTTTTTATTTCGTATGCGTGTGACCATAAATTAATATAGGAAATTTTGCCGTCTTTTTTTCAAGAAAAAACATATGAATTTGGAAGTTCTTACAAAAATCAAATAATTGTCGGATTTTAATGAATCTTTCAGAACTTTATCACAAACGAATTAAATTATTTTTTAAATGTTTTAGAAAATCCTGGCCAAAAACTTTCTTTTTTATATATGTTACCACCCACGTAATTTCATGAAATTTCGAGAAATTAAATTTTCTTTCCTTGGATAATATATATAATTCAATTATTTCTTTCAAACTACAGCTGCTTGCCCGAAAATCTGCACCGGATCGTAAACTAAAAAATGAAATAAAACTATGACATTAATTAATTAGAAAAGCTTTTCATTACTTTTATAAATACGTATAGATTATGTACATCATTGTCTTAAGAAAAAAACTTTTTCAATGAAAAATTACTTTTTACAAGAATTATTTTCATTTTTAAAATTTTAATTTTGAATAATTCAGAAATCGGTTTAAAATTCTGCATTATTTCCTTTCTTTTAGGCGATATTGTAATTAAGTAGAAACTATACGAATCAAAAGCTTAATATCAGTCGTTTTTCACAAATATTTTGAAAAAAAATTAAAAAATTTTTTTAGTTTAAACATTTCCATTTTTATATGTATGGTAGTCTATATGTGACATTATTATTAAAAGTTCACGTGTTATAAAACATGTTCTAAGTTTGCTGAGAAATTTACTTGTCTGCAATTCTTTATTCATTTCGTGTTTCCATCTCAACAGACTTTGCACAACATTACTTCAAAGTTTTCCAAATTTAAAATAAGTTACTTTTTAAATTTCTATTTCGCTTAATGTGTTTGTTTTAATTTTTTATTTAAGTGCGAGTCATACTTCAATTGAGTATTTTTCTTTTAATTTTTTAAGAAGAAACAACCTAAAGGTTATTCTTTTTGTTATAGTAGGGTGTTAATTATCGGTTTTAAAAATCTAAGGTTATTCTTTTTGTTATAGTATTTTCAAACGTAACACTATAGCACCTAAAAATTAATAAAATATTAGATAACTGCCGAAAATATTATGTTAATTTGTAAAAATTACTAGGTAGTTGAAAACTAAAAAAAAACTGCATTCACTCAGATTTTGTAAATTTATGTCAATTCTGGTCATCCATACTTAGCTGTCAAGTATTTTTTACATCTTTCAACACGTCAAAAAAAACAAAACAAAAAAAACAGGACCCGTGTTTAAGAAATGCTTGTATACTACGTTTTTTTTATGCTATAAGTGATACTTGTTTCAAATCAGATTAATTTAACTGTAAATTTGCTAATTTACCTTAAATAATGTGTCACAAATATATATTTTACTTTTGGAAGATTTTCAAAACCGATAATTAAATTTTGCTTACAAATATCTTAAAATGTGGGAAATGGCCGCTTGTAATATATTTTGTGAAAATGAGCAAAAAATCGATATTCTAATCTATAAGATTTCTATTTGAAATACACCAGAGTATTTTGCTTACTGGGAAAAATAAATTTAATCATTTAGCTTTCAATGAAAGATAAAATGAAATCTTCAATCATGCATTTTCATTTTTAAAATTTCATTATAAACCTTAGGTATCGAAAAATTATACCGAATTAGTGGAGGTAACTATTTTAATGTAACATCTAATTATTTGCTATACTAGAGTTATCTTTCTTGTATTGCTGAAACCAGGTGTCAGTGTACATCTATTCCAGTCTGTTCAGATCTATCTATCTATCTATCTATCTATCTTGGTTTATCCATATCTATCTATCTATCTATTTCTGTCTGTTCATATCTATCTATCTATCTATCTATCTATCTATCTATCTATCTATCTATCTATCAGCGGTCGCTTTATAACTATCTCAGACTTTACTTATGTATGTATATCCTCGTGTTTATTATCTATCTATCTATCTTAATGTATAAACATCTATCTTTCTATTTATCGATCTGTCTATCTTAGTGTTTTCATATTCATCTATTTATATCGTACTGTTCATATCTATCTATCTATCTATCTATCTATCTATCTCAGTCTGTCTCTCCATATAGCGAGTGAGTGAGAGAGAGAGAGAGAGAGAAAGAGAGAGAAAAAGAGAAAGATACTGACATTCACTTTTGTATTAAAAAATAACATAATATTATTTTATATATAAAGAAAAATTACTTTAATTGTTCATATCAATATCTTTTTGTTTCCCTGACTTTGAAGTTTCTTGGGAGTATCCATTTTTCAATGGGTCTATTATTTGAATGGATATTTCAAGAAACTTCGAAGACGGGGCAAGAAAACTTGAAATTGATACAAACAATTAACGTTAAGCAATTTTTCTGTGTATATATAAAAATAATGTCAATGCTTTATTTTTAAATTAATATTATTTCAATATTTTTTTATATTGAGCACTATATGAAAATATCTGCTTGATTTTTTAACTATTATATAATAACCTTATATATATATATTAAAGACATTTTTATGTTTAACATTCTTTTTATAGATACAAGTATTTAAGTAAATGCTCTGTTTATAATAAACAGTATTAAATAACATTTACCGGCCTGAATGTCCGAGAAATTTTCATAGAAAATATTCGTCCTTTGACAGGATTCGAACCTGCATCCTATACGGAACCGTCATTTACGCTGACGTGCCTTACCGACCAGCCACAAAGGAGCGTTCGGTAGGTATGGTCGAATTTACTGCTTATAAACTTCAATCTTCCATGAATCTCGTACATTCATAACTGCTCTGGCCGAGACGGTAAGGCACGTCAGCGTAAATGACGGTTCCGTATAGGATGCAGGTTCGAATCCTGTCAAAGGACGAATATTTTCTATGAAAATTTCTCGGACATTCAGGCCGGTAAATATTATTTAATACTGTTTATTATAAACAGAGCATTTACTTAAATACTTGTATCTATAAAAACAATGTATATACATAAAAATGTCTTTAATAAATTGTCGGACTTTGTCCATTTCTTAATATATATATATATATATATATATATATATATATATATGTATGTTGATAATGTATCAACACTATATATGTATGTGTGTGTGCTTGTGTGTCTATGTGTGTGTGCTGATAGTGTATCAACATTATATATGTGTATATGTTTGTATATGACAAGAAGCGCTTTACTTCGATATATATCAAATTTACAAAGCGCGCACACACGCAAGCATACACACACACTCATACATTCGCTATATCGGTTTTTCTCTCTCCTTCACGCACACAGACACACATGCACGCACATACACACATGCACGCACATACACACAGACATGCACCCACCCACGCAAGCACACACACACACACACACACACACAAATATATATGCAGATAGGAACAGTCATGTAGTTTAAGTTTGTTGTGTTTCTGCCACCTTATTTGACTATTTTCATCTTTTTTTCTATATTTCTCTTCGTTTCGTTCCCATGTTTATTGTACTACAGTGACCCAGAGCTAAAAACAAAATAACATAAAAATAAGAAAAAAAAACAAACAAACAAACAAAAAGAAATCAAATGTAATACGAAAATCTGTCATGAATTCATGAGTGAAGTCTGTTCTATCGATATCTTTGGCTTCCATGTCTTTCCTCAAAATGATGCATGCCTGTCAAATTATTCATCTACTGTATTTTTGTCTTCAGATTCTGTTAACTACTTTGCCATTCGTATCTATCTATCTATCTATCTATCTATCTATCTATCTATCTCAGTCTATTCATACCTATCTATTAGGTTGGTGCAAAACTAATGACGTAAGAATGTCGTTTTTTGACGTTAAAAAATACGTCAAAAAACGACATTATTACGTCATTATTTTTGCACCAATCTATCTATCTATCTATCTATCTATCTATCTATCTATCTATCTATCTATCTATCTCAGTCTGTTCATAGCTATCTATCTCAGTCTATTCATATCTATCTATCTATCTCAGTCTATTCATATCTATCTATCTATCTATCTATCTATCTATCTATCTATCTGTTATGGGGTCCTCCCCTTTTCATATAAGTGGACTTTACCAGTGTTACTTGGAGTGCTGCCGTTAAATACCCAGAGTTAGACAGTCAGTGAGAGGATATGCGGCGCGAGAGAGAAAATATACGGACGGAGATAGTGTGAGGTAACCTCTTGTAGAAGTCAGTTACAAGCACGTAGACTCTAAGGAAGTCCTACTTCGAGACTATATATCTATCTGTATTTGCTACTAACCGCGTTCCTGGAGTTACTAACAGTATTACTCTTTGTATGATTGTGTAAATACATTTTATTTCTTATATTTAATTATTGCGTTTGTCATTCCTTGGAGACCTAATTCATCTCGGAGTCCACAACACTATCTCAGTCTGTTCATATCTATCTATCTATCTATCTATGAACTTATCCTTTCTCTCAATATATATACATATACACACACACACACACACGCACGAATCTAGATCTCTCTCTCTCTTTATATATATATATATATATATATATATATATATATATATATATAAAAGTGAACATAGAAGTCAACATTTAGAGGCGACAGTCTGTTTCATACTATATGCAATCGTCAGGCCACATATGCTGTTATTTTTCTCAGCTATTTATATATATACGGGTTAGTGGTGCATTGTGGGTATTCTATTATGGCGGTTATTTTTTACCGGAAGTCGCTTTGTTTATTTATTTAGGTCAAAATAGTAAATATGCGAACAGTACTATGCTTTCTAAAACTTTATCTGGGAAATAAAAAACAAAACGCACATCACACCAAAAATATCTTGGAAGATAAGGAAAAGTCATCAGCCTACAACAACCAATCAAAAACTTGCAAACTTTTGCTTGGAGGAAAAAATAGCTATCATTACTTTCCCCGACCAAAATAAATTATTAAATAAAGATCCGAGCTCATCTCAAAATGCAGGCATGAAAATAAATTTTTACTACGTAACCTAAAAAATGAAAAACGGAAAAAATAAAAACAAACAAATACACTAATAAAAATGAAATAAAATAAAATAAAATAAATAAATAAATACTATATTGCTTAAAAACCGAAAAACCGAAAAGAAAAATATACAAATAAATTGACCTAAATTCATCCAAGTAAATAGACAAACCAATCCCAAATTAAAAACTGTTCCCGCCAAAAAAATACTAGTTAGAATGAACTACAACCAACCCCAAAATTGAACAAATAAACTTGAATTAAATTCTCAAACCAAAACAAAACTGTTAAATACGTGATATAAACAATTTTTACTACGTTAAAAATAAATATATAAAATAAGAAACAAAAAATAAAAAACGAGCAATATAATTTGACCCAAATAAATAAACAAAGCGACTTCCGGTAAAAAATAACCGCCATAATAGAATACCCACAATGCCCACTAACCCGTATATATATAAATAGCCGAGAAAAATAACAGCATATGTGGCTGACGATTGCATATAGCATGAAACAGACTGTCGCCTCTAAGTGTTGACTTCTATGTTTCACTTTTATATTTACACACGCCCTATCTCTGATATTGAGCACTTTATCCCATAAATATAGCACTCCTTAAGACTATATTTCTTTATATATATATATATATATATATATATATCGACCTCATATACACATCTAGATCAC
>CAHIKZ030001004.1:0-12500 GCA_903632075.3 Acanthosepion pharaonis | reverse complement strand
TAAAAAATCGCTCGTCGATTTCTGTTAGTCAGTGGGAGGATGGGAATCGTAACACGTCAGCCGGCGCTATTATAAAGAGATAATCGATTGGAATCGATCAGTCAGAACGAAGTGTTTCTATAACCCTGATGGCCTTACAGTGGGTAGCGAAGTCCAGAGAGCAAATCACTTTTCATAAGTAATACCACCATGAACCACTTACACACATATATATATATATATATATATATATATATATATATATATATATATATATATATATATATATATATAATGTATGTATGTATAATCATCCAAAGACGGAGAAAGAAACAGAATATTTCGATTGAGGCGAGAACACTTAAAATGCTCCTTGTGTGAATTTTACTCGACGTGACAGCAAGATAAGAACGAGATGAGTTGGGAGAAGCGATGCGAAATCTCTTTCTGTCTTTAATGGACTTGATGTTGTCTCGGTGTACCGTGACTTGGTGCTGATGCCGGTCTAAGTTTAGATTAGCAAGGCGAAAGCGTCGGTTAGTAGAGTGGCCGGCCGATTGGGAAATACGGCACGAAGTCCGCGCTACGCCGGTCCTTGAAAGTAAGGGTGGCCTGTTTGAGGTGTAAAAATGAACGTTTGAGCTCCTAGCCGGTGACCGGGCTCGAACGCCGAACACTGTCGCTGAGGGAATTCCGGAACTTTTCCAGACGGTCATGTAAAGCCGATTGGTGGATATGATTAAACACATAGTTAGATAGATAAATATCTACCATGATAGATATATGTCTACTAAGATAGATAGATAGATAGATAGATAGATAGATAGATAGATAGATATAAACAGACGAAGATAGATAGATAGATAGATAGATATGAACATAGATAGATAGATAATGGACACACTCAGATAGATAGATAGATAGATAGATAGATAGATAGATAGATAGATAGATAGATAATGGACACAGATAGATAGATAGATAGATAGATAGATAGATAATGGACACACTCAGATAGATAGATAGATAATGGACACACTCATATATATATATATATATATATATATATATATATATATATATATATATATATATGTATGTATATAATGAGAGATTAAGATTTATAGTTCATAGATAAATTGATAGATATATATAGAGAGTTAAAATAGTCAGATCTATATATATATATATTAAGAGAAAGAATGATACTTCATAGATTGATTGATAGATATATAGATAGATATGAATAGACTGATACAGATAGATAGATAGATAGATAAATAGATATATAGATAGATAGATAGATAGATACGTACATACATACATACATACATAGAATGCCGTCGAGATCTAGAAAGATTGAAATAGTTAGATAGATCTAAACAGAAAAGAATAGATAGATTTAGATGTGTTCATATATATATATATATATATATATATATATATATATATATATATATATATATATATATATATATATATTGAGAGAAGAAGAAGATTGATAGTTCATAGATAGATAGATAGATAGATAGATATGAACAGCCTGATAGATAGATAGATAGATAGATAGATAGATAGATAGATATGAACAGACTGATAGATAGATAGATAGATAGATAGATAGATAGATAGATAGATAGATAGAATGCCATCGAGATATAAAAAGATTGGCATATAAAGAAACTCAAATAGATAGATAGATCTAGATGTGTGTGCATATATATGCGCATATATATATATATATATATATATATATATATATATAAGAGAGAGAATGATACTTCATAGATAGATTAATAGATATATAGATATGAGCAGACTGATATAGATAGAATGCCATTGAGATATAAACAGATCGAGAGATAGATAGATAAATAGATAGATATGAAAGGTATAGATAGATAGATAGATAGATAGATAGATCTAGATGTGTTTGCATATATATATATATATATATTGAGAGAATAAGATAGATTCATAGATAGATTCATAGATATATAGATAGATATGAACAGACTGAAATAGATAGATAGATAGATAGATAGATAGATAGATAAATAGATAGATATGAAAAGCACTATATAAATAGATATGAATACACTAAGATAGACAGATCGATAAATAGAAAGATTGATGTTTACACATTATGATAGATAGATAGATAGACAGATAGATAGATAACATATTGAGAGAGATAGACAGCTCTGAACAGATTGATCTGTGGAATTGGTAGCAATGACTCAACTCCCTCAGCCATCCATCCGCTTCCTATATCTCATTTCGCAACAATGGTCAGTGTTATGCGAAATCTGCCTGCAAATATTCATTCATCTCTTTACCATTCTTCGTCGCAGTAAAGACGAATTGCAAATTTAGCATGAAGTCTTCTGGAAAAATCAAATGGCTGAACCTTTTCGAGGAGACATTCTTCGATTTCTGCATTGAAAGTATTTTTAAGCATAAGCACATCGTACAGAGCGTGATTTTTGACGTTGGAATTTTGAGAAAAAAAATGTAGGTACTTTGTCTAGAGAGGGTACGCTGGATAAATTGCCGGCTAAATGATGCAAAAATGAAAATATCACTGATCAGTTTAATCGACATATTTAAGAGTAAATTTATTCAACAAAATCACCATTGGCTTCAACCGTGACCAAAAAAACGTCTACGGAACCTCCTGCAATTCTTCGGGATGATCTCCTTGTTTAAGTTGGGGAATGCTGCCATAATCCTTGCCTTCAGTTCATCTTTGGTGTTACAAGAGGTTTTATTGGTCTATCACTCAACTGCACCTCACATAAAAATCAAGGGGGTTGCCGTCTGGGAGTTAGTTGGGTAGATGTAAGTGGGTGATGTGGTTGCAGAAATTTTCTGACAACCATGACTGGGTTCTCTTGCTTGTGTGGCAATGTGCAGTGTCCTGTTGCCAGATATTGAGTCTTCCAACAACCACCCTCTTGATCCAGGGTAGCACTACCTCCTCAAGGTACTTGATGTAGGCTTCTGTGTTGACTTTGAGTCCTTCACCAACAAATTCAGGGGTTCTTATCAGAATGATCCAAGCTGCCATACCTTAGTAATCATCATTTGACTCCTTCAACTCTTGCTGAATCCTCTGTACTCTCCTCAGATTGTCACCCAAACACACTGAAATGTTTGTATTGGAGCTTCTGGCATGAATGCCAAGCAGTACAGTATGCTGTTTCTAAAGTTCTAGCAGAGTGAATTATGTCAAAGTGCTCTTTTTCTCACAGATTGTGCCCAACTGACCCTACTATACTGTACAGTTGACAAAATCAAACATTGCACATGAGTGAAATTAAAAATTGCGACAATTTACTGATCGTAAATTGCCGTCTAAATAATACAAAAATGAAAAATAGCACTGACATCTCATTTTAACAAATATATTTATCAAAATTACACGAAAAATATCTTGAAATACTAATGTGTAAATTTATTCAATAAAATCACCATTGGCTTGAACCACGGCCTCCAGATGGCTTTGGAATCTCCTGCAACTCTTCTGGATGGTCTCCTTGTTTAAGTTGGTGAATGTTGCCATGATCCTTGCGTTCAGTTCATCTTTGGTGATACAAGGAGTTTTGTTGGTCTATCACTCAACGGCAACTGACACATAAAAATCAAGGGGGTTGCAGTCTGGGGAGTTAGTTGGGTAGATGTAAGTGGGGTGATGTGGTTGCAGAAATTGTCTGACAGGCATGACTGGGTTCTCCTGCTTGTGTGGCATGGTGCAAGACATAGGGTCTTCCAGCAGCCACCCTCTTGACCCAGGGCAGCACCACCTCCTCAACCCAAGGCAGCACTATCTCCTCAATGTACTTGATGTAGGCCTCTGTGTTGAGTCTGAGTCCCTATGGGAAGATGAATAGAGGTATAATGGTTGCCATCACAAGTGATCACTCTAAATACCTTCATAATCACCATTAGACTCATCCAATTCTTTCTGAATCCCCTACACTGTCCCCAGATTGACACCTAGACATTCTGGAAGTGTTTGTATTGGAGGTTCTGGTGCAAATGCCAAGCAGTACAGCATGCTGTTTCCAAATTTCTGGCAGAGTGAATTGCAACATGGTACCATTTTTTTCTCACAGTGCCCAACTGACTCTACTATACTAAAAGCAACAACAAAATCAAAACAAACAATGCATATACACAAAATTAAAAATATAAAATGGCAACAATTTACTCATCACACCCAGTATGTATAATCATTAGCTGTATATTTACATAGATAATGATTTTAATATAGGACTTCATTAAATCAGAAAGAAAGGGATTGTCAGTGGTCAGGAATGAATGCAAGCATTACTGATAGGATCGGGCTATTATATATATAATATAAATGCATTGCTAATGATTTTACTATAGGAATGCATTGAAAATCAGGAAGAAAGGGATTGTCAGTGGTCAGGAATGAATGCAAGCATTACTGATAGAATAGGGCTATTATATGTATAATGGAAATGCATTGCTAATGATTTTACTATAGGAAGGCATTGAAAATGAGGAAGAAAGGGATTGTCAGTGGTCAGGAATGAATGCAAGCATTACTGATAGAATAGGGCTATTATATGTATAATGGAAATGCATTGCTAATGATTTTAATATAGGACTTTATTAAATCAGACTTAAATAATATTCAATTATGTCTCTAACTTTTCATTTCAATAAGAAGCTATAGAGATTAACCCTTAGATGAAAGTAGACAAATCTCTACAACCAAAACCTGGGCATCATGGTTGGTATTCCCTCTCATTCAGGAAACAGCCCCAGTATGAGTTACCTGACTGTGGGCAACTCACTTAGCATTCCCTCTCATTCAGACCCAGTGTGTGTTATGTCCTTGAACAGAGTGTAGTAAAATAGGAAGGATAAGGACATGGCATTCTATACTAAAGGCCTACATGTGGTGCAGCTCAGGACCAGAATTGGAGGCCCATTTGAAAATGTTTGAATTTCTGAAATGTTGGGCAAATAGTTAATGCTTTTTGTGAAAAATACTTATAATGACATTTTGATCTACACAGTGCGAAAGATAAATTGTTGTCTAAATTACATAAAAATGAAAATAATACTGACATCTCATTTGAACAAATGTATTTACCAAAATTACACAAAATTATTTTAAAATACTAAAGAGCAAATTTATTCAATAAAATCACCATCGGCTTCAACTATGGCCTCCAAACAATTTCGAAATGTCCCACTACTCTTCTGGACGGTCTCCTTATTTAAGTTCCTTCAGTTCATCTTTGGTTTTACAAGGAGTTTTGTTGGTCTCTTCTTCAAATGTACCCCACGCATAATGATCAAGGGAGATGCAGTCTGGGGAGTTAGTTGGCCAGATGTAAGGGGTGATGTGGTTGCAGAAATTGTCTGACTGTCATGACTGAATTCTCCTGCTTGTGTGGCATGGTGCAGAGTCCTGTTGCAAGACATAGGGTCTTCCAGCAGCCACCCTCTTCAACCCAAGGCAGCACTATCTCCTCAATGTACTTGATGTAGGCCTCTGTGTTGAGTCTGAGTCCCTATGGGAAGATGAATGGAGGCATAACGTCGCCATCACTTGTGATTACTCTAAACACCATGATGTTGACTGGATATATCATCCAACTCTTTCCAAATCCTCTACCAAATGCTCTGCAATGTTCGTATTGGAGTTTCCGGCGCGAATACGAAGCAGTACCTCCTCAAGGCACTTTATGTAGGGCTTCGTGTTGAGTCTGGGACTCTCTTCATCAAATGCGGGTGTCATTTTCTTATCAGAACGACCAGAGTGAGTTCTCCGAGCTGTCGTACATTCGGAGTTACCGTCTGACTCATACAACATTTTCTGAGTCTTCTGTCGTCAGACTGACAACCAAACACTCTGAAATATTCATATTGGAAATTCCGGTGCGAATGCCAAGCAGTACAACATGCCGTTTCCAAATTACTATATTGTGCCGTCGACAATATCAGAAACAAATAACGCGCATGCGCAAAATTAAAAATATAAAATGATGACAATTTCCCTATCGTACCCTGTATAAACACACACACACACATATATATATATATATATATATGTATATATATATATATATGTGTGTGTGTGTTTGTGTGTGTGTGTGTGTGTGAGTGTGTGTGTAAAATATCAACTATGAACACGGCCTTAATGTGCTGACCATGTTTGGAATATAAAACATTCATATTACTCTAGATACATAAAACAATCCATACATTCAGTTAAAATTAAAATTAAAATCATCCTTGATAATAGCTAAACATTTGGACAATTCCTACCTAATTTACGAAAAGTAGAAAAATATACGAACCAATTGAAATTAAATAAAAAACTTAACCATAGTACGTTGTCAGTCGTTTTTTAATGAAACTTGTATAAAGGCACTGCTGCCCAAATACAAAAAGAATATAAATATATATATATATATATATATATATATATATATATATATATATATATTCCACGTCTAGTTAACCATTGCTCATTCTTTGTTGAATTTCTTTGAATAGAAGTTTTTGTTGAATTTCTTCTCCTTCAAATGCATGTTGTTCATTCAATGTAGTTTGAGCAAAAGCTGTCAACAAAGCATTTCTCCTCAACAATTTTCGAAGATCGATTGCGATTAATGTACTATTTTCTAACTAAATGGTCCAAAAATAACATGTGACAGGTCTTAACAACTATATCCTCAAGTAATCTGGCAGTATTTTCCCTAGTAAATATATATATATATATATACTTTTGTATTTGGGCAGCAATTTTTCATTGATTGATATTTCATTAAATAATATAGACAAGTTTTGTCTATTTTGAGTAAATTCCTTCCATATTGTCTGATAAGCTTAATAACATTATCATTGAAAGAAGAAAGGAAATCCCCATATTGATACATGTTTAAAACCGATTCTTTTATAGATACAAATATTTAAGTAAATGCTCTGTTTGTATTAAACAGCATTAACATATAGATATATTAAATAATAGCAATGTTCGAGAAATTTCATGGAAAATATACGTCCTACCAGTTTATATGTTAACGTTCGCGGGAAATCGTGGTGAGCTTGTAGTTTAAAAGCAGTAATTCGCCTGTGGAACTCCCTTCCTTATTCCTGTTTCCCTGATAGCTATAATCTCCAACTATTCAAATGTAATGCCAATCGACATCTCCAGTTGCCTTGATCTATCCACTATCCCTCTCCTCACCCTTTCCTCTATCACTCCTATCTGCTCTCGCTCCAAATCCTCTATAATCTCTTGTGTGCTAGTGGCTTCCCGCCTTGCTAGGGGTGATATGATTAAAAAAAATAAATAAATAAATAAAAATAAAGATAAAAGAAACCACGTCACTTTATGACTACCAACAGCGGTAACAACTAAAATGAATTGCACGTGTAACAGAGTCTGGATCAACTACAACTAATTAAGTTTGAGAGAAATAAAATTGAATATATGTAGTTTCGCCCAACACAGCAAGTTGCTACTGAACCAAAACGTCAACCTGAAAACTCGAGTCGTGCCTTTAAATAGCTTCATCGGCTTGAAACTTCCATATGGATGACATGCATGGTGTCAAATCCGTTCAAATATATCTAAACTGTCAGTTGAATACAACCGTTTTCTGAGATCAATTGTGAAAAAAAGGATTTGAGCAAGTAAAGCCTGAGGACCTTGGCAAAGATCATCCATTTTTGAATATTGTGAACTGGCGCTACAGATTCACAAAGAATTATTATTATTATTATTATTATTAATTAATTAATTATTAGTAATATTCTTAATTATTATATTATATACAAGAGTGAGTGTGCTGAACAATAGCAAATCCTCAATCCCTCTATTTAATTAATTCGAAGCCCTGACAACCACAGCAGATAAGGAAGAATGGTTTACTCGGAAATTCTCAGTATGTGTCTATATTTCTGAGATGAGGTATTATGTACACTATTTATATTATTCGGACTATTGTTCTCATCTTTGTCGCCATATTTATCCGATCCTTCAGTATCTGTATTTACATTAGTCGGACTATTGTCCTCATCTTTGTCGCCATATTTGTCACAACGTTTCGGCCGTTGTACGCTCCGGCCTTCTTCAGGTGGTTGGAATTTCGAACTGAACCCTTTATTTCGATCGCTGGGGTAGACTGTTCTAATTCCACGTGCCATGTTTGATGGATGTCAGTTATCAGTCATCTCCTGCTAATTTTCCCTCTGAAAGTTCTGCCTTAACCAGGAATTGAACTCACCTTCTTTGGGTCTGTCACTGGATCTAACCAACGCCTTTATCCACTGTGCCATGTGTCCTTGAGGACATCTGGGTATGAACTTCTGAGTATTATAAACCTAATGTTTTCAGCAACATTTTTACCAGTGCTCATATTGCAATTTTTGCTGTTATCATTGCATGTCTTTACCAAGTTCATGCAACTTTGTTATCATTGCTTTTCTCTGGCACTCCTTATTACTGGTTCCCCATATTGTATTTATTTCTATGCTTGGTCGGCTCAGGAGATTTTGTGGCCTAGCATATGTGCTGATTCCTTAAGTTTACAATTTTCAATGGTGTTCCCTGTCTATGATCTCAACATCTCCTTCATATGTCCAACTCCGCCCACTTCGTGGAAATAATCAAAGATGCTCCCATTCTATCCAACCAGATGGTGAGCTTGGACGTGGTGAGTCTGTTCACCAAGGTACCCACGGAGGAGGCACTCTCAGTAGTCAGAGATAGATTAACCTCTGACTCTTCCCTAGAGGAGCGGACCAGTATTCAATAGATAATCTGATGGAGATGTTGACTTTCTGTACACAAACAACACACTTCGGAATGGGATCTCACATATATCGACAGGATGAGGGGCTTAGCAATGGGCTCGCCATTATCACCAGCAATGGCGAATATATACATGGAATACTTTGAAGAAATGGCATTAGAGTTATATATCGCTAAAGCCAACTATATGGTTACGGTACGTAGATGACACTTTCATACTCTGGCCACATCAGGAAGAAGTCCAGGTTCTTCTGGACCATGTGAACTCAATAAGACCTTCGATACAGTTCACAATGGAGAAAGAGAGTAACAACTCACTCCCATTCCTGGATGTACTAATATCTCGAACAGAGAATGGGTTCAAGACATCCGTATACCGTAAACCAACATTCACCGGACAGTACCTCAATTTCAACTCCCACCATCCATACAGCGTAAAGAAAGGATCGTCCGATGCTTACAACATCGAGCAAAAGTCATAAGTGGCGATCCAGAGACGTTAGATAAGGAATGGTCAGTATAAGTAGTACCCTACAACGCAACAACTACCCTGGGTACATGGCAGCAGCCCCCAAAAACTGGGATAGGCGGGTACAAGAGGAGGAGGAGGAGGAGGACAACAACACTCAGAAAACAGTCTGCCTGCCTTATGTGAAGGGTTATCAGAGAAAATACAAAAGATCTGCGGTCCATATAACATCAGGACAACCTTCAAAAGCGTGACAACACTTCGCAGGTATCTCTCACGAGTGAGACCCCCCCATAGAGAGGAACATGACTAAAGACTGTGTATACGCTATCCCATGCAGCTGCGGAAAGGAATATAAAAAAGAGACAGGCCGCCCCTCAAGGTAAGGCTTCAAGAACACCAAAAGCTGTAACGCGAGGGGAAGTAAAAATCAGGCGTGGCTGACCACATATGGAGAGAGAGAAGGAGATCTGCCGCCCCTGTGGGGATCATGTTGAGATCATAGACAGGGAACACCATTGGAAAATTCAAACTTAAGGAATCAGCACATATGCTAGGCCACAAAAATCTCCTGAGCCGACCAAGCATAGAAATAAATACAATATGGGAACCAGTAATAAGGAGTGCCAGAGAAAAGCAATGATAACAAAGTTGCAATATGAACTCTGGTAAAGACATGCAATGATAACAACAAAATTGCAATATGAGCACTGGTAAAAATGTTGCTGAAAACATTAGGTTTATAATACTCAGAAGTTCATACCCAGATGTCCCTCAAGGACACATGGCACAGTGGATAAAGGCGTTGGTTAGATCAGTGACAGACCCAAAGAAGGTGAGTTCAATTCCTGGTTAAGGCAGTGGAGAGAACTTTCAGAGGAAAATTAGCAGGAGATAACTGATAACTGACATCCATCAAACATGGCACGTGGGAATTAGAACAGTCTACCCCCAGCGATCGAAATAAAGGGTTCAGTTCAAATTCAACCACCTGAAGAAGGCCGGAGCGTACAACGGCCGAAACGTTGTGACAAATATGGCGACAAAGATGAGGACAATAGTCCGACTAATGTAAATACTGTACATAATACTCATCTCAGAAATATAGACAAACCCTTCAGTATCTGTCTATATTTCTTAGATGAGGTATTATGTACACTATTTATATTATTCGGACTATTGTTCTCATCTTCGTCGCCATATTTATCCGATCCTTCAGTATCTGTCTATATTTCTGAGATGAGGTATTATGTACACTATTTATATTATTCGGACTATTGTCCTCATCTTTGTTGCCATATTTATCCGATCCTTCAGTATCTGTCTATATTTCTGAGATGAGGTATTATGTATACTATTTACATTATTCGGACTATTGTCCTCATATTTGTTGCCATATTTATTACAACGTTTCGGCCGTTGTACGCTCCGGCCTTCTTCAGGTGGTTGGAATGTCTACCACAATGATCAAAATAAAGGGTTCAGTTCGACATCCCTGTTTTTTAAGAACCCTGGAAAACCTTCTGATACATCCAATTATCGTCCTATTAATCTCCTGCCGGTTTCGGAAAAGTATTCGAGGCTTTAATCAATGCTGAAGTGGTTAAACATCTTACCTCTCACGACCTATTTTCTGACAAACAATATGTCTTCCGTTTTGCCCAGTCTACCGCTGATATACTTACGGTCATCATTAAATGTGTATATCAAGCTCTTGATGGGCACCTGGGGGTGGGGTAATGGTTAGCAAGCTTGTCTCGCTAGAACAATTACCACTGAGTAGTGTGTTCAAACCTCGCTGGGTGTCGCCAATTTTCGGCCTTGTGGCACATCTAAGCTACCCTTGGAAAACACTATCAAGCTCTTGATAATAACGGCGAAGATCGAGCTGTGGCGCTAGATACCTCAAAGTTGTTTAACAGCGTTTGGCATGCTGGTCTACGTAAACGTCAGGGCTGATCTTCAGAAATGATCTTCCTGATGTCATCAGTCCCCAAGTAGGCATTTATGCAGATGACACTACCATTTACTCCTGTCTCAATAGCAAATCCATTAGAGCTGACAAAGTTAACCTGCTTTGAAAAGGTCCTCTAGTCAGTGGTTAACTGGAACAGGAAATGTCTTGTAACATGCCTCCAAAACTTTATTCCACCAAATTAAGTATAAGAGAAATAAAATTGAACATAGAATAGGCTGCGCCAGAGGTAGATGCACCTGACACTGAAAATTGCTAAGAAAACAAACAAAACATCTTGAAAACGCGAGTTATGTTCTTAAATAGCCTCGTCAGATCGAGGATTTCAAATGGCTGCAATGCATAGTGCCAAGACCGTTCTGAAAATATCAAAACTGACAGCTGTTTACAAAACGGTTTCTAAAAACAAAGGTGAAAAATGGGTTTTGAGCGAGTATGGCCCCAGCGCCTTGGGAAGGATCGTTCTTCTTTGGACCTTTTTAGAGTGGCGCCACAAGAAGCATAAGAAAAGAAATGTACCAAATAAAAGAAACCACATCAAGTGAGGACTGCCAACCGCGGCAACAACCAAAATGGTTAGCCCGTAACTCGAAGAGAAAATAATGACAACACTCAAGATGCTGAAATTCCACACTACTTCAAATAAAAAGTTAGGAAGGAAACTTCCATCAATACTGGAAAGAGCTACTGGACTCGAGAAACACGTTTACTTAAAAATTATTGAAGTGAAAGCTTTTATAAATTTAAAACGAAAGCAACATTGGCTGCTCGGTCATTGAATACCAAATGTTTCCTTGTAGGGAAACAGCAAATATTAACATTATCAATTACCGTATAGCACTCATTGGAAGGAAAGACACAAAGTACACATGACTCGAAGACACTAACAACAGCAGCAACAGCAAAAAAATGGAAACAACATGTGACTCCAACTGAAAATAAGAACAAAATGAAGATGTTGGTATTCCATACTAATTCAAATAAAAGGCTAGGAAGGAAATACACCATCAATACTGGAATGAGCGTAATGACGTAACCATGATGTTGACATTCAACACTACTTCAAATAAAAGGTTAGGAAGGAAACCCCAATCAGTACTGGAAAGAGTGATAGCAGATACTGGATTTGGGAAGAGAAAATAATGACATCAAGATGTTGACATTCAACACTACTTCAAACAAAAGTTTAGGAAGGAAACTTCCATCAATACTGAAAAGAGCGATAACAGCTATTGGACATGAGAAATCTATTTTGCTGAATATTCCTTTAA